>JACEEU010000731.1:4796146-5013646 GCA_016630915.1 Callionymus lyra | reverse complement strand
ATCTACTGACTCCTTCAAGAAACATCTGTGTTTGATGATCTACTGACTCCTTCAAGAAACATCTGTGTTTGATGATCTACTGACTCCTTCAAGAAACATCTGTGTTTGATGATCTACTGACTCCTTCAAGAAACATCTGTGTTTGATGATCTACTGACTCCTTCAAGAAACATCTGTGTTTGATGATCTACTGACTCCTTCAAGAAACATCTGTGTTTGATGATCTACTGACTCCTTCAAGAAACATCTGTGTTTGATGATCTACTGACTCCTTCAAGAAACACCTGTGTTTGATGATCTACTGACTCCTTCAAGAAACATCTGTGTTTGATGATCTACTGACTCCTTCAAGAAACACCTGTGTTTGATGATCTACTGACTCCTTCAAGAAACACCTGTGTTTGATGATCTACTGACTCCTTCAAGAAACATCTGTGTTTGATGATCTACTGACTCCTTCAAGAAACATCTGTGTTTGATGATCTACTGACTCCTTCAATAAACATCTGTGTTTGATGATCTAATGACTCCTTCAAGAAACATCTGTGTTTGATGATCTACTGACTCCTTCAAGAAACATCTGTGTTTGATGATCTACTGACTCCTTCAAGAAACATCTGTGTTTGATGATCTACTGACTCCTTCAAGAAACATCTGAAGACATTTTAATTTGTTATTTTCTGCGACTCCGGTGTTTGTCTTATGTGTCTTTTAAAGTAAATTTTAACAGTTTTTGATTGTTAAAGCGCTTTGTGACCCTGGTCTAGAAAGATCTTTACAAATAACTATTACTTACTTACTTAAATGAATGTCGTTGGGTAAGAATAATCCAAACAGAAAAGGGCTTTAGATGTGTTAGAATCTAGATCTTTCAGTAAAGTTTGTCGTCTCCTCCGTCACTCACCCGCCATCGTTCATCTTGGGCGTGGTCTGACCCGCGATGGTGTCCATTATAGCGTCCTGAGAGTACAGGCCGATGGGCGTGTTGTACTGTGCGTGAATGATGGTGGCCCGTCCTCCCGGTGCCTGGACCTCCAGGGGCTGGTGGGTGGAGTCCCGGTGCACACCGGCGCTGAAGGAGGAGTCAAACAAGCCGTTCACATTCCCGGAGGTAGGAAAATAGACACAAATCCATCATTGTCAAAACTAGACCCTGGTGAAGGTTTGTCTCAAACACAAGGATTACACCAGACTTTCTTCAGAAGAAAGAAAACACAATATATTTTCTTTTATCTACATGAACGGTGCACATACTTACTTGGGAGGGGGAGCAGAAAAGACCTGTTGATTAAAAAAAAAGAAAATTAAAACAATATTTTAAAATGTGAATTTGTCGAAGGTCGGTGTCCTCGTGTGTGTGTGTTTGGTTAAGAAATAGTGTGTGTGTGTGTGAGTGTGTTTGACCTTTGCGAGCAGCTGTTGCTTTTCTTCACTGAAACAGTTACTGGATCACACAGCGAATTTAGACACTGAAGATAATCTGTCTAATCCCTTGTGTGTGTGTGTTCCTGTGTGTGTGTGTTGTGTAGGTAAAAATAGCGCACGTGTGTTGTGGACACCAGGGGGCAGCAACAAACGCAGGTGTAAAGATACCTGTTGTGGAGGAGGATTGTTGGGGAAGAAGACGTCCATCCTGGGAGCGGCCATCGCTGCTGACCTTTTATACCTGCAGCAACACAAATGAGTGAATATAAACTACATATTTTACGTTGGTATTAGTTCAAAAGGAAGGTACATATAAAGGTATCTTTGTTTATTTTATTATACAAAAACAAATATAATATAAATAAAAAAAGATTGCTTTAAAATAAAACAAATTAAAATTGATTTTACTTAAAGCAAAACAAAAACGATATTATACTTACTATACAACATCTTTCTCCAAAAAAAACAACGTTTAGAGGTTTTAATCATTAACACACGAACCATTTAAAAAACAAATATTTTCAATAATGAAAAAAAATCGTATTGTAAAATTGTGTTGGATTGAAAATATACATTTTTTGATTGAAACCACTTTATTTTGATTGATTTTTTTTAATTGAATACCTTCATAAGTTTAATCATAGTTAGTAAGTAAGTCATTTATATTTAATATAGGATTTATATTTATATATATTTATTTATGTGTCACAATCATGTATCTTTACAAATACCAGCCTATCTTTGTTGTTCTATGTTTGAGAAGAAGTTCAAATTAGAAGCGACTCAGTCGTGTTTAAATGTTTATGGGTGTACCCCGAGGCAGCTGGCTCAGTTAAGAGATTGAATAGCAAAACAATAAATTCTGAATCATCTAAAATAGAAGAAGCGAAACATGGCCGAGGGTGTCTTACTTGCTCATGGTTAACGCCAAATTGTACGAAGCCATCTTGATCTTGTTCTGGGCCTCCAGGTGAGTCATTCCATCGGTGCAAACTCCATCTATTGCCACGATGCAATCGCCCTGAACCAGATTCCCTTGAGCCGCCTTGCTGCCCGGAGTGATCTACACACACACACACACACACACACACACACACACATCATTTATATTCAACATCACAATGTGGTTGAAAGTTTCACGCACGTACACGTGTTTATGTATGTGCGGAAATTGTGGTCAATTACTTTGTGACTTTTGGCGGACATGACAACAAGCATTGACTTCTTTTTATCATCACCACCATCATCATCATCATCATCATCATCATCATCATCATCATCATCATCATCTTCATCTTCATCTTCATCTTCATCTTCATCTTCATCTTCATCTTCAACATCACCATCAACATCATCTTCATCATCATCATCATCATCATCTTCATCTCCAACATCACCATCAACATCATCTTCATCTTCATCTTCATCTTCATCTTCATCTTCTTCATCATCACATCATTATCATCACGATCATCACCATCACCATCAACATCAACATTATCATCATCATCATCATCACCATCGCCTTCATCTTCATCTTCATCTTCAGCTTCATCTTCATCATCATCATCATCATCATCATCATCATCATCATCATCATCATCATCATCATCCTCATCATCATCATCATCATCACCTTCATCTTCATCATCATCATCATCCTCATCATCATCATCATCATCATCATCATCATCATCATCACCATCATCTTCATCTTCATCATCATCATCATCATCATCATCATCATCATCATCATCATCACCATCATCATCATCATCATCATCATCATCATCATCATCATCACCATCATCATCATCATCATCATCATCATCATCATCCTCATCATCATCATCACCATCATCATTGTCAGTCAGTGTCACCAGTAAGATGCCATTTGCCGGTCAGTTTAAAAAGAAACGTGAAGACAGTTCACAGACTAGTCAAACGCTGGTACTTGTCAGTTAAAAGTCTTCCGAGTCTCGTTACCCTGGAGATGGTCAGCGGCATGTTGAAGTCTTTGCCTCCCTGCAGCCTGAAGCCCCAGGGCCCGGGGCCCGCCAGAGTAACGTTGTAGCTCATCCCTGCAGAAGAAAAACCGCTAGAAGGTCCGAAAGATGGTGGAGGGATGCAGGGGCGGGTCGGCGGCGCCAACAGGTACCTTCTGAAATCACACGGCAATTGAAGGTTGATGGAAGGAGAACAAAAAAAAATATCAATAAACGGCAAAAGAAGAATAGGAGGACTTGCCTGCTCGCAGGAGCTGAAGTGACAGTCTAAGAATAGCGGGGACAGCCGAGTGGCCTGGGGGCTGGTACCAGGCCTGGGGGGGCACATATATGGAGTGAAAGGGGACACCCGGAATGTCCGACTCACTGTGATTCACCGGGCGAATATAGACCACCATATCCCTTTTGGACCCTCCTCACAATCTGTCACCCTTTACCAGTGCCACCCCCGTTCCTTTTTTAACATACACTGTTTTACACACACACACACACACACTATCTCACACTCAGCTGTCGGGGAAATGTCTTGTTATCTGAAGCATGTTAAAATAGAAAAGTGACGCTAAACACATGCCTACACACACACACATAGATTTCGTCGAGTCAGTTTTATCAGCTGCATTTTTTTTTTACCTGAAAATACCATTTGTGGCATTAAATAAGTAAAGCAGAGATGAAGGTCACAGGTGTTTCTAACCTGACTGTATATACTGTTCAGGCGTCGACACGTCTCTTAACAACAAGAGGTCACACGTGTAAATGTCGAGGCTGTGTGTGTGTTCGATGATGAAATCATTTTTACAGTACATTAGGATACACACCTCTGGATGCAGACGCTCTTCTTACCTGTCAATCTCTGCTCTTTTATTTTAAAAAATCAAGCCCTGCAACAAACTAAAACGTGGATCAATTCTCTCTATTAAAAAGATTTAGAGCAGCAGAGGAAAGGTCAGGATTTAATAAAGGGTTTCCCAGGATGACCTGGTTTAAGGACACCCCTAGTATCATAAAGAAAAATCACTTATGTTTTTTAGACTATGTTTCTGGGTCTAGATCTTCAGCTCTTTACCGAATTATTCTGGGACAGTTTGCTATACCCTGCTGGCGAGTCGTTGGTACTGCAGGGAATTCACCCGTAATTGACCAACTGTATGATCAATTATATAAGTGTGGAGGTAGATTTGTTTATTTATTATTAAATCAGAAACAAACTTGTTTAAATCAAACAAATATATAAATTCAATATATTTTCGATTAATTAAAAAACAAAATATTGTTGATTACGTTTATGGATTGAAACAGTTTTATTTGATTGAACATTTTTTGTTTTGGGCCATATTATGGCTAGTTAACTAACTAAGCCTAACTATTCCATCTTAATTTTTTAATAAAAGCTATTCTCTTATTCGATAACAAATAAACAGATATTTTTTAGAAACAAGGAAATGAAGGATAAGGACAGGATAAGAAGGTATGCAGAGGCAACAACTGTGTGAGTCGTTCGAAACAGAAGAACATCTTGATCCCACTGGTGTGAGAGGAAAAGACTGTAGAAAATTCGTCTTAAAGAAGGAACTGAGCTAAAAGGAAAACCTCACTTTACTCTTGGATCTGAATTCCGACTCGACGCTTTCCCCGTTAGTTGTTGGTGAATATTGATGTTTTTGAAAAATATCCATTGATCAACTCTTCAATATCGTGATCATCCTTTATTTTATTGTCAATAACTCCTCAACTCTTTTGTCAACAAATGCTACATTTTTTGGTAAATGTTTCACTTTCTTTCTTCCCCTCCGTTAATCCCCAACATACTATTTATACTTCTTTCATTGCCCTGTTTGACGGTTTTTGCACTGTGTTTATTTGCATTATTATTAGTTCTCTTGTATATTTTATACATATTGTTTATCCCTATTCTTATTTTTTGTAACCGATTCCTGAGTCGTCCACAAACCCGGAATATTCCATGTATATAAAACCTGGCGAATAAAGCTGCTCTTGAATCTTGAAGTGATAAAGTCAACTAAAGTACCTTTTTCAATAACTTATTAACAGTAATATCAAGTTTGGTCTCCTAACCTGGTGCTTCTGACTTTGATCAAACATTGATTATAATTTAAGTAAGTAAGTAAGTAATATTTATTTATATAGCGCTTTTCCAGACCAGGGTCACAAAGCGCTTAAACAATCAAAACAATACTCAAAAAAGTACATACTTTAAAGATCAAGATAATACTGAGAACAACACAGGAGTTCCAGAAAATCAAGGAAAAGCCTGAACAAATAGAAACGTCTTAAGATGTTTCTTAAAGGAGTCAGTAGATCCATCAAGCGCAAAGAGAGAGAAGATCGTTCCAAAGCTTAGGAGCAACAGTCTGAAAAGATTTCTCTCCTCTGGTATTGAGTCGTGTGCGAGGAACCATAAGTAGATTCTGATCCACAGAACCTCAGAGCCCGAGCTGGGGTGTAAGGCTGGATCAGATCACTGATGGAAGGTCTGACCATGAATAGATCTGAAAGTAAGAACCAGAATTTTAAAGTTGATCCTGAAAGAAACTGGAAGCCAGTGAAGAGTTTTAAGGATCGGAGAAATGTGAGTTCTTCTACTAGAGCGGGTTAGAATTCTCGCTGCAGGTATAGTGAGACAAGTTGGACATATATATTTATTACCGACATACATTTGTTTTACTCGAGTCCTGAACAATAAATACGATGATAAAAGATGGTTGTGATTTTAAAAAGGTTTGAGTCTCAGTGCGTCGCTGCTTGACTGATCAAGACCCCCAGGGACTGCAGCGTGGCGTTCAGGGTCGGACCGGGAACGTCGCGAGCCACTCGCTGCATCGGAGACAAGTTGGGTCCCTCGAGGGTGTCCAGCAGTCCTGAGCGTGAGAGAAACAGAGATGACACGTCTGTGGGATGATGGAACGGCCACTCGAAGTGACACACCTTCGACGATCTGATGGTAGGCGAAGTGCAGGTACAGCAGGGACAGCATGTGGAGGACGGAGACGGTTCCGCAGAGGAGCAGGCGAGGGGTCTGGCCGACGGTCCGGGACAACAGAGCCGAGACCTGCACGTCAAAATAGATCAGAGGACAGTTCTGGGGCGAACACGTCTGAAACTGACTCCAGACCATGCGCAGGGTGGACAGTCCTCCAATCAGCAGCCAGAGAAAGTAGAAGAGGAAGTGGAAGTGGATGTTGTAGGTGATGAAGAGGACGATGCAGTGACCGAACAGACCGTAACCCTGAGGACACACGAGACACGTGTCAAGCTCCGTGTCCGTCCACGAATCAACATCCACACCGTCTCACCAGCAGTGACATCATCTGTAACATGGTGATCTGAGCGTTGACCAGGTACGACAGGAAGTAGATCAGCGAGGAGACGCCGAGCCAGTAGCCGAAGCAGGTGCCGATGGCTGTTCCCATCAACGTTCCCTCCCTCTGGGACACAAACGCCGCTCGTAAACAATTCATGACAACAGCTGCTCGAGTTCTCTTGGGATTAGAAGGACTTTACTTTACGGAGGTAATATTTGGGTCAATCTTAAAATACAATTTACAAATTACATGTTTTTTCAAGATTACTTCAGTGTGTTCGAAGGAAAAATTAGGATTTTGTATGAAGAAATCTTCATGTTTACAAACCAGTTTAAATGGATCAAGAAACTAATTCAGATTTAATGTAAAAAAAAGAAAATGAAAAAAGGGGTTTAAAATATTAACCTGGTACATTGTTGATGTTTACCAGCCAGTGATCATAAACCAGTTAACTAGGATGGATAGGACTTTATTCATCCCTTGGGAGCATTTTGAGAAATTAGATTTCCAGTCTTTGAGTGTAAACAAAGTCCAAACTGATCAATAACAGCATAAATAATAAATAAATAAGAATATAAATTGATACAAAGGATACCTGAACCTAATAATATCCATAATATCAATCATTCAGATTTGTGTAAATTAGCTTTCTTACACAAATAAGATGACAATTAAAAAAAGAAATCTAATAAATTGAATATAATGAAGCTTTAAAATGTGAATTTGCGAGTAACTTGTATTATTTTCTCCATTTATTTTATTGGACTTCATTTCACAAGTCATACTACTTTATTATGGGTTTATTTATGGGTTTAATGTAGTGCATTATATGTGTTGAAAGAAAAAAAAGCAGCTTGCTAAGCTCGGTTGCTATGGCAACACGGCTCAGTATATACAAGGAAGTAAGACTAAATTATGATCTACTCAAACACTCGTGATCCAGTCACTCATCTCTTTCAACCCTCTTTACTAAAGCAACATATTGTTAGTACTTTTCGAACTAAGTACCGATCTTGAAGAGAAGATTACAGTATTAGTGTAATTATCAGACATTTTTAAATGACACCATCTCTTTGGTTAGACCAGTACCTACGACACAAACACAACTACTCACGATGACGGTCCCCGAGGTCTTCATGCCGTGCAGTAAAATAGCCACGAGTGTGAAAACCAGCATCAGCGGACCGTAGAGTTCTCCTGCAATTTTCTGAGAATAAAATCAAGAGTTCAAATTTAGACTTTCAGGCCCCGAGAAGAAACCCCCGAGTCAACGAATCGTCATCTCTAGATTAGATGTTTCCACAATAACTGTATGTAAGTACAGTGTATCTGAAGGCTTACCTGGGGGAAGTTGATCATCCGGACAGGGATCATGGACTCGATGAGTCTGAGGAGAAACTGATTTAAAACTCGTGCTACAGTGGGAACAGCTGGAGGTAGAGACCGTGGTACGTACCTGCTTCTCACCTGGACCGGCTCCACATCAAAGTACGGTCGCAGGATGTCGATGTTAGCGTACAAATTAAAGGCTTTGGAGGCCTGACGCTTTCCTGCCTGCCAGACCTAGAACCAGCAGCAAACAATCATCGCTAGATCAGTGTGTGTTTGTGCGTGTGCGTGTGCGTGTGCGTGCGTGTGTGTGTGTGCACAAGACTTCAAGAGGCGAGTTATCCTACTTCATCCGCCACCTGGCGACCCAGCTGACCCTTGATTCCCTTGATTCCCAGAAACTGTCCGTCGTCGGGGTTGTCGTCCTCCGTGGCCGCCGCCTCTTCCGTCACTTCCTCCTCCTCCTTCAACCTCTGGTGGATGTCACCCATGTCCTCGAAGCTGGAACCCGAGGTGTCGTCCATGTTCTCCATGTCGATCACCGCTGAGCCCGACCCGCCCTGAGACGGACATCAAGAGCCATGATGTAATCACTTTGTTTTAAACAATTGTTCACCGAGTATATTGTATGTGTAACGACGTAATCTTAAACATATCAAGAGGTTTGTCAAAACTTCTTGAACTGACAGAAGAGTTTAGTGTACTGGCAACAATCTATGATAAGTATCACAATACAGGGACACGATATATTGCAATATAATGTGATACTGGGAGCTCGACAGCCTCACAGCAAGAAGGTTGCCGGTTCACTTCCAGGTCAGGAGAGAGCAGACCTGTGATATTTCTGTGTGGAGTTAGTATGTTCTCCCCGTGTGCCGTGGGTTTACTCTGAGAACTCCGGTTTCCTCCCACAGTTCGAAAACACACAAAGGTTTATTGGGAACTGACTGGCGTCCTGTCCAGGGTGTCCCCTGCCTCTCGCCCGTAGAATCTGGGATAGGCTACAACCCCCCCAGCAGTAAATAAAATGAATGAATGCGATACTGTATGAACAACGATATACTGGGTTTATTTTAATTAATTAAGTGTTGTGCATATAAAAAAAAACACTGTTACACTCTTAACATTAACTCACTTAGAGGTATCTACATTTTGAATTAGCAAGAAAATAAATACATGTGAAATGAAGTTAATATTTTGCATGTTAATTGTTATTTAAAAGATCCTTTTTTTGTTTATTTTCTAACATCTGTATTATCAATACACGTGTCCTTGTTCTCATCTAGAGAGATGACCCTCTAATACTCGATTTATTATGATTATTTTGACGAGGTAGTGAGTAGGATGAAGCCATCAATGACATCACCTGAGCTGATGGCGTCATCACAACAACACAACCAGAAAAAAAAACAAAAAAAACCGTGGCTAAAACATTAGTAGTCAGACGATTGCAAGCAATAATTCAGAAAAATGGTGTGTAACTATTTTAAGTTGTATAATATACAAATACTTTAATGTTACTTTTGTGTGTATGGTTTTGTGAACCTCTTTAAAAGTCAGAAAAGGCGATGATATACATTGAAAATCTCTGGATGTTTATATTTAGATCTGTAAATGACTTAAACACTTACACGTAACACAAGTGTCAACAGTGTTGTTACGTGTCATGAACAACTTTCGCTGAAATCAATGTTTGTTAGCATGTTAGCATGTTAGCTTCACTGTTAGCTCGGTCGCTGCTTGTGTCCAGTAACAAACGCACTGACCTGCAGGATCTGATCTTCGAAGCCTCCCCATGGCTCCGTGTTGCTGGTTCTGGCACCAGGTCCGACAGACATCACGTCCACCGACTTCAACGTCGCTAAACTGGCCTCGATTTCACTTGTTTTTCGATTCCGATGTATGACAACACGGAAGTCAGCGAGATCCCGCCCCTTGACGTGGCAGCGTTGGGAAGTATCGCGATATTAGCAGCTCTAGTTCTATAGTTAATTATTTTACGTGTTAGTTTATGAAGGATAATAAATATGAAGGACGATAAATGACTTATATATACATACATGTATAAATGTATAAATACGTAACAAAATGTATAAATAAACGTTTGGATAAATATCAATATGTCAAAATAAATAAATGACTTCTGATCTAATTTTTGTCCAAGAATGTATAAAGGACGATAAATGACTTATGTATAAATAAATGTATAAATGTATAAATAAATGTATATATACGTAACAAAGTGTATAAATACGTTAAAAAAAGGTATAAATGTATTAATAAACGTTTGGATAAATATCAATATGTCAAAATAAATAAATGACTTCTGATCTAATTTTTTTCCAAGAATGTATGAAGGACGATAAATGACTTACTTATAAATAAATGTATAAATAAATGTTTAAATGTATAAATAAATGTTTAAATACGAAACAAGCTATATAAATGTATTAATAAATGTTTGGATGAATAACAATATCTCAAAATGTCAAAATAAATAAATGACTTCTGATTTAATTTTTGTCCAAGAATGTATGAAGGAAGATGAATGACTTATGTATAAATAAATGTATAAATACATGTATAAATGTATAAATACGTAACAAAATGTATAAATACGTAACAAAATGTATAAACACGAAACAAAATGTATAAATGTATAAATAAATGTTTGGATAAATAACAATATCTCAAAATGTCAAAATGAACATGATGATCAGAAGTCATATATTTATATGACTTCTGATTTAATTTTTGTCAAAGAATGTATGAAGGACGATAAATGCCATGACTTATGTATAAATAAATGTAAAAATGTATAAATAAATGTATAAATGTATAAATAAATGTATAAATAAATGTATAAATAAATGTATAAATGTATAAAATGTACGAACACATCACAAAATGTATAAATGTATGAATAAAAGTCAACATTTAAAAATTTAGAAATGTGTATTATACGTAAAATAGCTCCATTCTTTGACAAAAATTAAATCAGAAGTAATTTTTTTATTTTTTGACATTTTGACATTTTTCCAAACATTTATTTATACATTTATACATTTTGTTACGTATTTATACATTTTGACATGTATTTACACATAAGTCATTTATCGTCCTTCATAAACTGCAACATACTAAACAGACAAAAACAAACAACCAATGACTGAAAATAACAAAGATACATAACATATCCATCTATGGTACAACTACAAAACGGATATAAAACCAAATAATATTTGAAAGTATTTCTAACTATACTTATTTTAAAAATAGCATCGCCACATTTGAGTTTCCTGAACCATTTTTTTGTAACCATTCATTTAATTCACAATATTTTAGACACGTTCAAGTTCAAGTTCTTTTATTGTCAAATATACATGTATGCAAGACGTATTCAAACTATCACAGATGCTTGTGGAAAAAAATACTACTGTGGCCCAGAACTGCAAAACTCTGAAACAAATATAAAATGATCTGCAACAAATGACCTTAAAATGATTCCGAGTTTGTACATTTGTATCAGTAAATTCCTAAATAATGGCGTTAAATTTTCTCTGCTGCCCTCTGCTGGTCATCATTTAATACTGCATAATAACCTTTATACTTTCTCTTTACCATATCGAACTGCTTTTCTATGTTTTCTCTCTTATTAACTGTATTTTAACTGACGCTGAATAAATGTGAACCGCAGCAATATTCTGATGATATTATGAACGTAGTATTTTATTGTGAAAGGAACCCGGAAGTCCAATCGAACGGTGTTTGGAGGATGATTCGGCGGCACCGCTGGATCCCTGACCTACTACCCGGCTACACGTGAACTGGGTCAGGACGACGGTACCGTTCCGGACCGGGGGGCAGCATGAATGAAGGGGCGGGGCTTCGCTTCCGGCGGCACCATCGACCCAAAATCATCACCGACGACCTGCCGGGGCATCGACACAAGAGCACCGGGTAAGCACGGAACCGGCGGTCACGTGACGCCAGTGGTTCCGAAACGTGCATTAAAAAAATGTGATTTAACACATGAATAAAATGTGGAACAACATGAAGTCAACGCTACACATCAGAAGCTAGCGTTGATCTGACAGTAACGTCACTTCCTGTGGAGCCCAAATGGGTTCTTCTGTGATCTCCTGGTTCTTCTGTCTTATCCTGGTTCTTCTGTGATCTCCTGGTTCTTCTGTGATCTCCTGGTTCTTCTGTCTTATCCTGGTTCTTCTGTGATCTCCTGGTTCTTCTGTCTTATCCTGGTTCTTCTGTGATCTCCTGGTTCTTCTGTGACCTCCTGGTTCTTCTGTGATCTCCAGCTGGCAGTGGTCAGTGGTCAGTTCCCAACAGAAGCCAAATGAAAGTGAAACCATCCAAGAGAACATGTTTATCATTTAAAAGCATCCAATGACATCCATGTTTTAGTTTGACTTCACAAGGTCTGACGTCCTTGTTCTGCAGAACCTACAGCGGGAAAGTCTTCCAGGTGACGCTGCTGTCTCTGGGGGGTCTGGTGCTGCTGCCACTGCTCGTCATCACGCTGGTCCTGGAGTCCCCCATCCAGCCGGACGTCTTCAGGTGAGGCCCTGACAGAAGAGGGGGGTCAGGAGCTTTTTGGTGTGTTGGACCTTCATGTTCTGTGTGCGCCACCTGCTGGTGGTCTTCTGTGCTGCAGTCTGAAGGAGCCCCCGATAATGTCCGGCAGCTGGGCCCCCAACCTGAGACTACGAGAGGCTGAGAGACTTTTCAAGGACCAGCTCATTGGACCGGAGTCTATTGCAGCAGTGGGAGGTGTGTGTGCGTGTGTGTGTGTGCGTGTGTGTGTGTATATATGTGTGTGTGTGTATCATTGTGTTCTAAGTGTTCTTCTCTCTGCAGATGTTTTGTTCACTGGAACAGCTGACGGCAAAATAGTGAAACTGATCGGTCGCAGGATCTTCACTCTGGCACGACTTGGGAAACCACCCTGTGGTGAGATGTCTGACCTTAATGACCTTTAACAGTGACCTACATATCTTAGTAAGTAAGTAATAGTTATTTGTAAAGATCTTTCTAGACCAGGATAACAAAGCGCTTGAACAAAGCTTAGGAGCAACAGTCTGGAAGGATTTCTCTCCTCTGGTCCGGAACTTCAGGAACCATCAGTAGATTCTGATCCACAGACCTCAGAGCCCGAGTTGGGGTGTAAGTCTGGATCAGATCACTGATGGAAGGTCTGACCATGAATAGATCTGAAAGTAAGAACCAGAATTTTAAAATGATCCTGAAAGAAACTGGCAGCCAGTGAAGAGTTTGAAGGATCGGAGAAATGTGAGTTCTTCTACTAGAACGGCTCAGAATTCTGGCTGCAGAGTTTTGTATGAACTGCAGGCGAGAAGATCCTTCTTGTTTAGACACAAAATAAACTGTTACAATAGTGTTGACGAAAAGACACAAACCTTTGTTTGTTTTTGTTTGTTTCTGACATCTTGTGTAGTACAGTTGTCCTTGGTTTATTAGGGGGTTACCTTCTGAACCCCCAGCTCTCGATTACTGAAGTCCATGATGTGTCATCAGACGATTCTAAGTGAGACTTTCGTCTGCACTGTTACAGGGTCTCTGGAGGAGGAGCCCACCTGTGGGAGACCTCTGGGCATCAGAGTTGGACCTAATGGCACTTTGTTTGTAGCCGATGCATACCTGGGCATTTTTGAGATGGACCCGAACACAGGTGAGCGTGTGACCTTGACGCTCTTCTTCTGTGTCGACGAGTGACAGGTGTGTTTGCAGGCGCCTCCACCCGGCTGGTGGCGGGGGGTCAGGAGGTCGCCGGCAGAAGGTTGTCCTTCATCAACGACCTGGATGTGACGCAGGACGGGAAGAAGATCTACTTCACCTCCTCCAGCAGCAGGTGGCAGCGCAGGGACTACTTGCACCTCCTGATGGAGGCCACTGCAGACGGACGGTAGGAAGTGATGTCACGCGTGAAGAGACGCAGCCACTGTTGTTGTGTCGTCAGAGTGCTGGAGTACGACCTGGAGAGCAGAGAACTGTCGGTGCTGATGGAGAACCTGCGATTCCCCAACGGAATTCAACTGCTTCCGGACCAGGAGTCGGTTCTGGTGGCTGAGACCACCATGGCCCGGATACGCAGGTACAACTACTGTGTATTGAAGGATATAAAGTACCATTAGAACATTGAATGATTGACCTTAACATTGTTCTAAACCATGTTCTAAAGTCGCTTCATTGACTCGGGGGCAACACAAGGGATACCTCAAACACATTTGGCCTTGGACCTGGGATAACACTAGGGTTGAGCATTTGAAAATGAATGTATTTTTTTCAATCCGGGTTGAAATTTGAATTCCAATATTTCAAAAATACATTTTCTAAATGTAATAAACTTTAATTTGTAGCCTTTTAAATTCAATATAACAATGTTGTTATTATAGTTATAATCAGTGATGACGTCTTGTGAAGCTTCATGAAACAGTGTCATTATCTTCAGAGTCCACTAGATGGTGTCTCTGCAATATTTTCCTTTGTTTTTGAACAACAGTTCTGATGAAACATAATTTTTAAACGAATGGCGCCACCTACTGACCTCTGAACAACATGACACTGTTTCATGAAGCTTCATCAACTCATCACTAGTTTATTATAATAAGAGACGATACCAAGAAGTACTAAAACAAATTCAACCTTTCAATATACAAATTATTTAATTCAATTATAAAAAAGCAACTCAATGCCTTGAAAAAAACATAATACAATAAATACTATATTTTCATACTGGAGATGCATAAACCGTAGAATGATGACGAAAACAAACCAGTGACCTTGAGCCTCTGTCTTGTGACCTCCAGAGTCCACGTGGCCGGTCTAAACAAAGGTGGCATGGACACCTTCATCGACAACCTCCCTGGTTTCCCGGACAACATCCGTCCCAGCTCCAGCGGAGGGTACTGGGTGGCTATGTCGGCCATACGCCCGAACCCTGGGTTCTCTCTGATGGACTTCCTGTCCGAGCGACCTTGGATCAAGAAGCTCCTTTTCAAGGTGAACCAACAACTGTCAGTTCAGTGTAAGGTAGACGAGCTTCTGGATGAGAAGATAATTCCTTGAATTGCAAGGAAATAAAGTCACAGCAAGAGTATGTTGGACCAACACTAACCAGCTGAGAATCAAATACTTCTTCTGCCTGCAGGTGTTCAACCAGCAGGTGCTGGTGAAGTTGGCTCAACCCTACAGTCTGGTGGCAGAGCTGCACGAGGGCGGCGTATGTTCCCGTAGTTTCCACGATCCAGGCGGCCTGGTGGCTCCGCACGTCAGCGAAGTCCTGGAGCACGATGGCAAACTGTACCTCGGGTCGTACCGCTCGCCGTTCGTCGTCAGACTGGATCTGCGAGAGGAAGATTGACCCGATCCTGGCTCTGACTACTGTGAGGGACACTAACTAACGCCCCCTGGTGGAGAAAATCTCACTGTTTTATCTACGACTTAAAAAATAAACACATTTGTCTACACTTTTTCCGAATTGTGTGCGTCCTTGTGTCCATGAGAATGTGTACGTTTGTCAAATGGGTGATAGTGTATGCAAAGTTGTTTGTTTATTGTGCCTTATTGCACCTTTATGCACTTATTAAAAGGGCAAATAAGTGTTTAAATGTATAAACAAAATGTGTATTTATGCGTAAAGTAGCTCCATTCTTTGACAAAAATTAAATCTAAAGTCATTTATTTATTTGTACATTTTGATATTTATCCAAACATTTATTTATTCATTTATACATTTTGTTACTTATTTATACATTTATTTATACATTTATACATTTTATTATGTATTTATACATTTATTGATACATTTTGTTACGTATTTATACATTTATTTATACATTTTGTTACGTATTAATACATTTATACATTTTTTAAACATTTTTTTTTACGTGTTTATACATTTATTTATACATTTATTTATTCATTTATAAATTTTGTTACATATTTATGCATTTAGTTATACATTTATTTATACATTCTGTCAACCCCGACATTATACTTGGAAAGTTGCATGTAGTTTTCATGAGTACATCTGTAAATGGTTTAATAATTATTTATATATAAAATAAAGCAAACCGAGATTTGTGGGGTACCACAAGGGTCTATCATAGGACATTTATTGTTTCTTATTCATATTAACATTCCTGTTTGGGTGTCAATCACTCTATGTCCAATATTATTGTCAGATGATACCTATTTGATTATATCCAATATTTGTCAGTACTGGTCAATAGTAGCTTCCTCGCATTTTTTAAAATGGTTTAAAACCATTACATTGTCACTGCATTTTTATTTTCTATTTTATGATCACATATTTGATGTCGTTTGATAATTATTATTGATTAATTATTTGGAATGCTTATAACTTCACGTTGACAGTAAAGAAATTGTTAAAATCACAACAGCTCAATTTCTAAGCATTTTATTGACGAAAAACTCATCGAAAAGACAATTATATTCGTCTATTGTTCAACATATATCTGGGGGTCACAAGGAAGATTGTTTTTTTAAATGTTTATTGTGTATTATATTTTTAATTTATCCTTGCCCCACCCACTCTATCATTGTGTGAGCTTGCACTTTACCCACATATCTCCAGACAATATTTTTACTTCAGAAAGGTTTTGTTAAAATGGCAACTCTTTACACACGGTATGATGCAATCGCTCTACTTCTATTACAAAACTAACAAATATCCACAAGATGGCGCCAGAGTCCTATCTCAGAGACCAAATCACAAATACTCCAAATAGATAAATAATTAAAATAATGACGCACGAACCACTAAAACAAAAGAACAAAGAGAGAGTCAATAATTTTACAAAAAGAAATCATCAAGTATTTTCCCATTTTACTATTTGTGTACTATTTTTATATCTATGTATATATAGTATTTCTGTCTCTCTCTTCTCCTTCTATTTAGTTTATAATGCTACTCGAGATAAATGAATGTTTATTTAGTTTGTCTTGCTTTATTATCAGTGCAATACCTGTAGTAGGAGAGGTTTTAATATTAATATTAAGAAATATATATATAGATATATAGATAGATAAAACTTCACTGATCCCTCACATGCAATAAGAAATAAATGATGTGTCGAGAATTTCATTTTCAACAGCAACATAGAAGTAGTCCATCAAATAAAGTTAAACAGAAAGCATGAATCTTGGAATAATTCCTACTTGAATTGACGTAAAAAATATAGATGTAACTATTTTTTTTAAATATATTTTATAACATATATATATATTTTACATGAATTAAGCAGAGAAAAAAAAAAATATATATATATATATATATTTAATTTGATGTCTTTCTCTGCTTAATTCATGGCGACTTTATGTGTATTCCAATATGTTTTTTTCAATATTTTTTCCAGTGCCAACGCTTATTTATCTTTACAAATGATTTCAACTTAACGTATTATTTTCTTTTTTTTTTTTTTAAATAAACAATTTACTAACAAAAAAACATCTATCAATTGTTGACGCTAGTAAAGAAAGTATGTAGTGTGGATGTATTTTGGACATTGACATTGTCCTGGGACGGGTCAAAAAGTATTATTATATTAATAACATAAAGCTTTTAAAAAATAGTGTAAAATAAAAAGACCTATTGTCAGACCTGTGGGGCCACATGCGACCCTCTGACTCCTTCCATGCAGTCATCTAACAATGTTATTACTAGTTTAACTCTACATATAACTTGTTATTGTTTGAGTTTTGGTTTTATATTTTTTTGTAGTGATTTTTTACAAATGTTTATTTTAATTATTAATTAAATGTATTGAACTTTATATAACGCTTCCTATTTCAAAGCAAAAATAACTCTTATTAATTTATTTATTTTGACTCATAAAATATATGAAATATGCAACAACAAAAAAAAAGGGATCTCTAAATAAAATTATGTTTATTAATCTTAGTTTTCCCATCATGTAAAATTATTTATTATTAGTCACTTTCTTCTCTGGAACAGAGTAACAGTCTCAGTAAATAATGCGACGAGTCACGTGATTAAAAATGTTGCTCGTTAAGTTCCTTATCAGTTCATGCAGGAAACACGCCCCAGTATTACGTAATAAACTGTGTTTAAATATGACCAGGCTGGACTTCACGCACTTTTACAGCCTGGACTCTCAAGGCAGCACTTGTTTTATTCATATAAACACGTATTTTGGAGCCACTTGTCAAGAGAACAGTCGCATGATGCTGTAAGTAAGAAGTCGCACGACTGCTTCCGGAACCGTGCGTGACGTCATCGCGTCTGCGCCGAGGACGCCCCTTCCCCCGGCCTCAGCACCGCTGGTGTCATCGACATCTCAGGAGAAAGTGAATAGTACCTGCTTCACTGAATTTTTTGGAAGGAATCAACCGCACCTGCCTCGTGTTGGGTTTTCCGAACAAGTTCCGAAAATCAATGTTGTAGGATTTGGAGGATAAGATCAAGACTATTCGGTGAGTCTCTGCCGAATGTGTCCGGCTGCGAGGATTGCTAACGTTACAAAATGGCGTCTTTGACCAACAACTTCAACGTCTTAACCTCAAAATCTTAAACAATAAAAAAATGTCACTCGCCGACGACAGTTTGTGTGTTCGACGCTTGCAAGTGTAGTTACACATGAACGGTGTGTTGTAATAAAGTCAATGTTACGACACAACACAACCGTGTGCTTCACCTCTACGTTAAGCTAGTGAACATCATGGCGGCTCGTGTAACGTTATGTCACCAAAGTGTTCGATACACGCATCATCTTCGGTACCACTGAAGGTACCACTGGAGGTTATCAGGTTCTATCCAGGCGGGAACACGTTTTAGAATGAAAGTATGGGGAGTGTCTATGTTTTTTCTATTGTCACCACAGGGTTGTTGTTGAACACAATAATGGAAACACATGCTAGTTGTTTGCTGTGGTAACGTTTTCTCCTCCGCGTTACTGAAATATAGAAAGAAAATATCATAGTAATGGTGGTAATAATGATGGTAATATTGAGGTATGCAGCAGGAGTCAGGTGTGTTTTCATACGTGTGTGTGTGTGTGTGTGTGTGTGTGCATACAGTACCAGAACAATGGCGGAAATCTTGAGCCAGTGTTTTTCTCTGGAAACAGTTGTTATGACGTTGCAGGACCAGAGACACGTTATCAATTCCCCTTTTAAATATTTTTTGAACTGAACGTCGTGTATATTTTCCCATCAACGGAAAGATAACAGAATTAGACATTATTGACTTCTTGTCAACAAGAAACGTGACCAGGGGTCCTCAGGGGTCACCAACCTTGAGCTGTGTCATGAGTTTCCAACAGCAAGAGATAGTTACTGGTGTCACCAGGGGCCCTTGTAGGGGCCTTAAAAGTTTATGTTGACTTAAAATATGTTTCTTATCTTTAGATTTAGTTTGTGTCATCTTGCACTTTCGTTTTATTGAACTTTGTTCTTGTTCTGAGCCTTTCGTCTGTGTTGCTGTGAGCTGGAAAAACAATTTCCTCCAGAGGGATCAATAAAGTTTATCTAATCTAAAAGTGAATTCAAGCAAACATGTATTAAGATAATACAGCCAATTAGGAGACAATTGTCTGATAGTTAAATGTAAACAGAATACACGATAACAAAAAGGCACATCCATCCCGACGCTTTCTTACTACACTTAAAATAACTTTTTTGATCCCAAAGAATGTTTCTGTTCTGTATATTTATAAATGATTGAAATGTAGTGTACTAAGTGATACCCACAATAATATACAATCTGCAGTTTAGATGGGTGTACATATTCCTATATGAAGATAATCGTTTACACACTTTACTTTCCAGATTGACCATCTATGCCTAAACTTTTTCAAGTTCCCAGATAATGCGAGACAAAAGCCACTGTTTATCAACGAAGAGACTGAGCGAGGGAAGTGAAACCCCCCAAAAAAGGGTTGTGTAATGATTTGACAAAATAATTAAACCTGCTGGACAATCGCAAAAATATTTCTTGCCATTATTTTGATAAATGTGAACAATAAATTAAAAATTTTTCAATGTGTAATTTCAATTAATAAGTTTGATTGAGCTACAGCTCGGGGCAGGGTGTCGATCACAAATCTTCAACACAGGCACTGAACAATCCTTATTTTGGATGGTAATTTAATACTATCAATTCTAACAAAAATGTAATGACATTGCATCTGCTACGAAGTTACATTTTTCAGCTTTGGTTAAATTTCAAGTGCAGAAAACGGAAACAAAATTCACACATCCTCAAAAATGAATCATGCGTGTGTCCTGGAACTGCGCATCAAAAGACAAAGCATGTTTGATACCCGGTGCCACAAAAGTACCTCAGTTATACTCAACCAATTGGAGGTCAATTCTGTACTTTTAACGTCACAGCAGGAACGATCTTTATTTATCGTGGCTCAAACATTCAGATGCTTCGTTGGTTATTGTGACATGTGCTGAATGGTTTCAGTGTATACACAAAACTGTCGTTTGTGTTGTGGATTTTTATGATATACTTTGAACGAGTCCAGTGTTTATCTATTGTGTTCTTAAAGCAAAGAATATGTCATATTTAATCAGATAAAAAACATCCATCAACAACTAGGAGTGATCCGGCAATGGCTCTTTTACTGACCAAACACAGCCTCTTTTACTGCAGACCATGTCTCTCTTGTGTTAGTCATTTACATCACTTTTACATAGTTACCTACGTCAGCTAAAAATAACACAGACTCAACACTAAATACAGACGCACGCAATACAAAAACGGCTTTTATGTGTCATTAAGTTGTTGTTTTGTAACTTCTGCCAACCTTTCGTCAACTGGAAACTGCAATAACCGTGGAGTGAATCCAAAACACTTATCAGACTTTCACTGAACTCCCAACCCTTTATGAATTGGTGTAAAGATCAGGGAAACTTGGAAGAAAAAGAAGCTTAATGGATATGATACGTCTTAAGAAGTTCTCATATTTGATGTTGCTTGTGTGTTGCTATTTATCATATATTGTCCGGGAAGAATCCTTATTTAGGTGTTTCAAATATACAAATTGTTAAACCTGTTCGATTAACTGAATCAAAATGGAACAGAATGGAAAGAATTGTTTGCACAATGTTTCTTTATTTTATGTTTTAATCAACGATCTTGTGTTTATGATTTTCACTAAAAACCCTTGTCGTGTTTCTGCATTTGAGGTTTCAAATCCATAGATTAAAGCAAAATTGTCTTTTATAACAATGTTTTAAAAATGGCTTTTAACGCCACTTGTCACTCGCTCAAGTCTTTATCTGAGCTTTCAGGTCACTATGGTAATATTTTGCATGTAGAATAACCATTTAAATACTTGTGTATAAAAAGTGAACAACAACATCTCTCCACCGTGAGTGCAAACATTTGTTAATGTTTAACGTGTGCTGTCCTGTGCATGAAGTTTCTTTTCATGACGTAAGTCTTATCATCCTCCTGATACTTCGCCCTTGAACTACGCCCTGTAACCACTGATATCAGCTGTGTTTTGGCCTCTCACCAGCTGGCTGTCAACCAGCAGCAACAGTCATGAGCGTCTTTGTTGACGGGTATTAGCTGGTGGTTGCTGGTGTTAGTGGGTTCATATCCCACTTGATTCCATCCATGCCATAAACACACCTGAGCCGCAGTCATGAGACCTGGTGGTCTGAGAATTCGTCGGCAGGTCGATACTAGTTTGAGATTAACACACGTTTTATTCAACCGTTATTTACAGCTTAACTGGGGTAAGGAGGACCCCGGCAGAGATTAAACGTGGTTAAAAACACACTCTTAGAAACATTGTTTTTGTTCTCGCACTAGTGACTCCTGAACCGTCAGTTTGCCTTCAACAGTCACAAAACACTTTATTTCCATGTGTGGGTCGAGACGTGAGACTTTTCTCTGTTTGGCTCCCAGGATGGAGGTGGCCGGGCACAAGCAGTTCTTCCAGGCTCTGGACCAGCTGGAGGACGCGATCACCGCTGTGACCAAGACCCAGCAGCAGCTGAGGGACAACACCCGAGAGGTGAGGGTCTTATCTCTGCCGGTGCCGAGTCTTGTATTACGTCAGTCTCTCCGCGGGTTCTGTCAACTCTGTCACCTCTTTCTCTTTAAGAGCCTGATTTTTTCCCCCCACTGTGTGGTTCCTGTCGAGTCATATGATTCATAAAGTGGTTTGCTGAGTCAGCGTGTGTGTGTGTGTGTGTGTGTGTATGGGAGGTGGGGAATGGGTGCTGTATAAAAGTGGAGCGAAGCATATCCTTATCACTCGTGTGCATGCAGTCCTGTGACGCTGAGCTTCATTTCTAAGAATCCTGACTCCTTTTCCACGACGTTTATCTTCAACGGTGAGATGTGACTAGAACTCCCGCTGGTCTCTCCTGAGTCTGTGACTTGTGTACGTCTTCTTTCCCTCTTATAAAAATGTTTGTTCTTCGTTCTCAAAGGTCCGCTGGCAGCTGCAGAGCAGTGTGAGCCGCCAGCAGGAGGCGCTGCGCTGCCGGGAGGTTTGGCTCCTCAGTCAAATAGATCTGCTGGAGCAGCTGAAGAGTGAATCACTGCAACAACAGCTACAGAAGCTACACTGGGTACGGACCGGGATCCATGCGAGCTTGTAAATGTTCAAGAGAAGCCTGATGAGTGGTCTGTGTTTCAGGTGCGCGGACGCTTCGATGCCGTTTCTCAGCAGCTGCAGAACCACAACAACAGGGATTATATCGACAGTCAGCTGAGCGGCTGCATGGAAAAGTAATTTTCTCTCTTGATGCGTCTTGTTGGACACGGTTTGATGAAACTATGAAAGATGCCACATTTTAATGTCGGACAAAAAGATGCTTGTTTGAGGACGACGTGACAAACGGCGACAGTGTGGACTAAAGCTGCTTTTATTTTACATTCTTAAACCTTTTCATTAATCAAAACACTTTTCTAGAACATTTTAGCTTCTGAATAGAAGGAATAACTCTGCTTGTTCAGTACTGTTGTGTGTTTTGCTTTTTCTATTGATGATATTAAGGTTTGTGTTAAGACGGTAGTTGGTTTAAGTATTACAGTAGTACTAGTAGATAAAGTAGGTTTTGAATCGGTTTAATCCTGAATAGTATAAGTCACTCACTAGATATTCACACAATATTTTGAATATTTTGTTCACGTAAACAAACACTGATCTGTGACTTCTTTCCTTCAGGTTCTCGTCTCTGTCATTGTCTCCTGAGGAAACGTCAGACATTCGCTTCCACGCCAACACACGTTCTCTGAGAGACGCCATCACCTCGTTCGGAGACGTCACCTCACAGGTGAGCGTGAACTTTCACACAGAAGCTCCTCTGTTCACCTGCTGACTGTCGTCTACTCTTTTATTTTGAAGGAGTCGGAGAAAGTCATCACAGAATCTCCGATCTCAGCCAACATCAAGCAGGTGTGTTCGTAAGAGCGGCGTTTAAACCTGTGCAAGATTGTGAAAGATCGTCTGATGTTTCTTCAGAGCATGGACTCGAGTTTTCTCAGTGAGTGGCTTCTGGGGGCCAGACCACCAGGCACCGCTCATGTGGCCCCGCCACGCACACAGACTCCTGAGGATTGGCTGTTGAACAGGAGGAAGGACGAGGTAAAGACTGCATTTGTTATCGTTCGTAATGATAATAAAGGTATGTATGCTATGGAAGGATATCAGTAGTTGTTTAAATCATAGTTGACTTCAAGGTTTCCAATGTTTGAAAATTATTTTATTTACATTTTTTAAGCATTAACCTGTTTTTTTAATTAGTTTATTCAATCTTATTTTTTTTTACATTGAATTAGTTTCTTATATTTTGATTTTAAAAAGCGAATATTTTTAAAAAACAAAACAATTTTTTTACACAACTTAAAGGCCAATAATTGGAATTAGAATATCAAACAAAAACAATTCATTTTGAAAAGATATCTCCATGATTTAATTCAATTATTCAAAATGGAGAGAAAAAAAACTACCTTTCATATTACAAATAAGTCAATTAAATTATTCAAAACAATAATTAAATGCCTTAAAATCAACTATTAAATATTCTGATGGTAGATTATGCTCAATATAAAAAAAGTCCTCAACTCTTTTCCAAGAGATGAAAAACTGATAAACATTTCCAGTGAAATGAATCACGTTTTTCCTCCAACACACAATGTAAATATTTACACTCTTGGAAAAAATCAATTGGCCTGTTTTCACCATTGGTTGTCAAGTAGGTCAACCTTGCTATTGATTGGAAATTCAAAGTAAACTTTTATTTTTAAGATATCAGAGCAATGTTTTCTTTCTCTAAAAAATAAGCAGAACATGTTGATTCATTATCAGCAAATATAAAAAATTGTTATGCTAACATCAGGCTAATATGACTCCTGTCGTCACTCACTATGATTTGTTCTTCTCAGAATTCCAGCTCCAGGCACGACTCTGTGGACTTCCTGAAGGCCTGGGGTCAGTTGCAGGACCTGGACGCATGGCTTCATCAAGATCGAGCTCCGGTCAGTCGGCAGCGCAGCATCAGCAGCTGCAGCTCCACCTTCTCCATCGAGAAGATCGACGAGTCGGACCTGAGCGACGCGCTGCAAGAGGAGATGCTGAGCGACTGGCTGGTCACTCCGGACGTGGTCACTCCAGACGTGGTCGCGGAGACGTCCGACTGCCGAGCGCTGGCAGCGGGTGCTGAAGCCGTTCGCGGCCAACTGGTCCAGCGGCGACTGGCTGGTCTCCTCCGGTCGCTCCACGTCCAGCTGCACCTCGTGCTGTCAGGTGACCAAGCCTCTGGAGATCGAGAACCTGGGTCTGCTTCGTTGCTTGAAGAGCCCCAACACCAGCCCCGCCAAAGAACTAGAAGAGTGGCTTCAGCAAGCTCCGCCGGTCCAGCAGGTGTGCCGGGCCAACGAGACCTGTGGCAGCTACTCCGAGTGCGTTTGTGACCAAAACTGTGGAAAAGAGGCCCTGGACCTGTGGCTGCTCAAGAAGGACGGTCGAGACAAGAACGGTGTCAGTCTAGCCAAGAAAGTGCCTCCTGTCCTGAACCTTCAAGCCAAGGAGGACAAGGTATTGATGAACCAGAAACATGTTTGTTTGTTACTTCATAGATATTACAGTGATGTCACGGCTCACAGAACCTAGTGGACGCACTCGTTACCACACACGCCTTACTTATGGTGCCAACAAAACAGTCAACTCCCATGATGCATTTCTACAAACTTTTGGTCAGGGCTGATTGGTTGCTACGACACTGTATTTAAATTGTATGTCTGTCTTTGTTGCGTTAAACACAATCAACAGCTGTGATTGTGACGTAAAAGCCACAAACTAACTGCGTCTTAGAGAGTAAGAAATCTGGGCGAACGAGAGGTTACGGGATCAGAGTCCATTATGATGTAATGATGGCTTCACTCCTCCTCCAGCCTGCTGTAGTCACGCCCCGCTTTGTTTATACAGCAAGTTCCTTTGAGGTGAAGTCTTCCGGGATTGCAAGTGAGAAATGCTTGACCAATCACAACAGAGTGGGTGTGGTTATGTTAAGTGAAATGTCATCTCCAGAAAAACTGTTTTCAGTGGGCGGGGCTTAAGATAATTTTACAAATATTACAACGGAGTCCAACATCACAACAACACACACTTAAATCTACACATGAGTTGAACTTTTAAAATAAAACGGTCACTATTTTGCCTCAACCAACGAGGGAAGGTTGTAAGTTCTGTGTTTAATTAATTAATTTGATAATGTAAGAAAATGTTCTGTGGACAGCATCAGACTAATGTCCCTTCAATTGCAGGTTCATGCCATCCTGGAAGCCTGGCTCCACCCCCAGATCAATTCTTCCGCCTCCTGTGCCCTGTCCGACTGGGACGTTCCAGGGGAAGAGAAGGCGAGCAGGGAGACAAAGTCCCGGTCAGTCTTCCAGCTGCCCCTGGATCACTGGGTCCAGCCGGCACCATCACCAGCGACACCCCTGCCGTCTGAAGACCAAGACAAGTGGCTGCTGAAGAAGAGGAGTCAGGCTCAGGTAACTAGACCGACACGACCGAGGTTCCTGTGCAACGATGACTTATCGATCCATGTCGCAGGAGCGCCTGAAGTTACCGCTGGTCTGTGATCTGTTTTCGTGTTTGAAAGTGGGCGGAGACAAAGGGCAGTGGCTTCACAAGTCATCGCTAGAGGTGAGTCCGTGTGACGCTCTTGGTCTGAAGTTGACACTCATTGTTGTTTTTCTCTTTCAGATTTGATTGTGTCTGGATTATGCTGCACCGTCCCGACGAGTGAAGATCTTTAAATTACTAGTCATCGACTTATATTCTGCTATTAATACTCCTAACAGAAAATGCATTGAATCTTCAGTAAGTGAGGGGGGGTCCGAAAACATTCACGACTTGATGAGTAAACAACGTGTGCGTGTTTAGCAATGTTTTAATGCAGATGATTATTTTTATCAGATCTTTTATTTGGACTTTTTCTGCACAAGTGATTTGAATGACCTCCCGTTTGCCGGGACGTCATGAAATCCATTCTGCCTTCTTTGGCAGATTTTTATTTTTCTCTTTGCTTTTAATTTCTTGCTGGGTTGAGGATGTCTTTTCTGCGGCTCTTTCAAAATAAAAGTTGCTGACATAATAAGCGTGTGCCACGTCACTGACTACACATGGACTTACTTATTGAGGAACCGTTCATGTAGAGCAGGAGGTCGAACTCGATCGTACAACGGTTTAAAGTGTTTTAGCAAAAAAGGTCACAGGCTTTACAAAATGTGTATTTGACAAACTTTCTATAACCAAAAGTACGCAATATTTACTTTTTATTCTTTTATCAATTTAACCCATATTGGAAGTCTATAGATTTTAATAATCTCTGTTATTGTATCTCAAACAATTGCCTCAAGAAAGTTAAGCAAAAGCACAAATTAAAAGTGTCTTGAGATGTTTCTTGAAGGAGTCAGTAGGTCATCAAACACAAGAGATCGTTCAACAGTCTGGAAGGATTTCTCTCCTCTGGTCCGGAAGTTCAGGAACCATCAGTAGATTCTGAGGTGTTTGTAAGAAAGTCAACTCTGTTGTCATGGTTCAGTCTCAAAGCTCGACGACTGCTTAAATAGAAACGATAGTGACGTGAAATCACTTCCCTTACATTCTAAGATTGTTTCTTTTATTATTAACTACTTATAATTGTACCTCTGTGTGCATTTAAACCTTCTTTTTTAATTTAAATGCTGTATTTTGATGTAGGAATAGATAAATGTAATTAAAATAGCACTTCAGTGGCCTCTGGATTTGTCAGATGGATCATCTGTGATACAGAACTGAGTCTCTTCGTTCTCAATGCTGCCCCCGCGACCAGACTGGATGAGAAGGAAGGATCTGAAGGCCTCAGAAAAACATGGTGTTTAAATATAAACTTCATGAGACTTTAGCGGAGCCCGGTGTGAGTCTTGCTTACGTCATGGTTACAGAAGAAGGAGGAATGACTTTTGAAAGACGGAAGTCTCTTCGAAGGGTCAATGTCAGAGCTCGACGTCATCACCGCTCTGTGGCTCGGCTATGACGTCACACTTTAACACGAATGTTTTCAACCCTCATGTTTAATAGTCTTTGTTTATGATAAATATAACATTTAATGTACAGTAGGGTCTGCGAATGTCATTCTTCCGTTCGTGAGTCGAGGGACATTTGCGTTTAACAATACTTTATATTTGTATGTGTGAAGGCACGTCATTGACGTGGACTGACCCGCACGAGTGTGACAGTAAGTACATTTTAATATATATATAATAATAATAATTTTTAGTGCTCCGGTGCTTTTATTTTGAAAAACACCCGCACATTTCCGTTGTCCGCTAGCATTTAATCCTTTCCCAGAATGCTTTGTGCTTCCTGTTTATTGTGTCCGCCGGTTCTGTCTCTCGGTGTCGTTCCACTGTATTTGGACTAGAGAACGGTGAGTACCTGGGTCAGGACCGGTGCACAACCGAACCCCCTGCGGCTGGTAGTGTTTATTTTTGACAGAATAATGGAGCGAACCCGCCCGCAGCCGCGGAGGCCGAACTCCTCCCCAAAATCCCGCCGCTCAGTGTCGTCCGGCTCTGTGACGACACGGGTCTGATGCCCGACGGTGTCCCTGCACCTGTCCGTGCACGAGCCACTCCTCGTCCGTTCGGGCGAGCCCATAACGGAACCGGGGGTTTCGGCGCGGTTTTACGGCAGCGGTTCGCCCTCCCCCGCAGATCACATCTGGATCAGACGCATCTGCTTATGACGTCATCACGCCACATAACGTGGATGACATAGAGGACAGAAAAAGTGGACGTTTATTTTAAACGACGGTAAATCTCTGACGTCAGTTTTGATTGTGAACCGGATGCGTGGTAGTGACGTCATGTAGACGTGACGTTGGCCCCTGAAGACGCCAGTCGTCTGTAGGTGTGTGCAGTGGTTCTGATGCGTCTCAAGAGACAGGGTGAAGTTCCCAGCATTAAAACCCAGTGAAACCGACCATAATAACCCCGTGTGTGTCTGGATGACCCGCAGGTGCAGGTGCATGGACGATGGACGACTCCGAGGCAGAGCTGACGGTCGCCGAGTCGGACGCTCTGGGCGCCGACTTCATCACCGTGGAGATGGACACGCAGCCCATCGAGTACGTGGTGAAGTGGGCGGAGGTGGGGTCCAAGTTCACCATCGCCTGCCTGAAGAAGGAGTCCGACGAGACGGTGGAGCTGAGCGGCGAGCCGCTGAAGGTGGAGGGCGAGGAGCCCTTCTTCGTGCCCTACGAGGAGGTGTACCCCTGCGAGGTGACGGAGCAGAGCGTGGAGATCACCATGGACTCCGAGGAGGAGGAGGAGAACGAGGGGGACACGCTGCTGGAGGCCAGCCACGTTCACCTGGACGGCGAGGAGGAGTCGGACCAGGACGACTCGGACCTGGCCAACCTGGAGCTGGACGAGCGGCAGTACCGCTGCAGCTACTGCGGGAAGTGCTATAGCCACGCCTCCAGCCTGTACCGCCACCAGCAGACGCACGCCGGACACAGCAACGTCCACACCGCCGCCACCAAGAGGACGCTGGACGCCTCGCTCAAAGAGACGGGACACACGTGTCCACACTGTGGCATGAGCTTCAAGGGCAGCAGGTGATCACGCGTCTTCGTACCTGATGGTTGATAGTCTGTGAAGTTTGTTGTTAGTGAGTTTCACTGTTGTGATGGAAGGTCACGGGGGTCAGCACGACAAGTTCTGCCCAGTCAGCTGTTGTGGGTTTGAGAGTGGAAGGAGGAGCCTCCTCTGATTGGTACTTGCTAAAGCAGTCGTGTGCAATATTCGATATTTGTCTGGGTTTTTGTGAGAGTGGAACTGATCCGAGGAGAAAATGTGTCTGATGAGAATTCATTTAAATTTTATTTAAAGTGTCTTATCATAACAAAGTTATCTCAAGACACTTTACAGTTAAAGTAAGACTATAGTTGATTAAAGAAAAACAGATCCCAGCAAGAAGCGAAACACCCGGCAGTGAGCTATGGCGAGGAAAGAATTTCTTTTAGAAGGCAGAAACCTCGAGCAGAACCAGACTCATTGTTGACGGCCTCCTGTTGTGACTGGCTGGGAGGAAGGATGGGGGGGGAGACAGATGGATAAGGAGAAGAGTGAGGGAGGATATAGTGAGAGAAAAGAGGAGAGTATGGGAGAGTCCATGGAGGAGCTGGAGAGAATGTTTGTATTACTATTGTATACACTCTAAAAACAAGGTAGTTGAGGAGATTTGTTTCCTTTTTAAGTATATATTTTATTGAGTTTTGTTTTGATTGTTTAAGCGCTTTGTGACCCTGGTCTGGAAAAGCGCTGTACAAATATTACTTACTTACTTTTTTGAAAATGAAAGGTTTATTAATATTTTATTGGCATATTTAGGATTATTTTATTTCAATCTTACTATGGAGCCTTGTTGCTCTCCTTTGGCTTGATGACTCCTCGGAGCAGTCGCAGTATATTACGGACATTACTAGAGTGAGCTGCTCAGAAAGTCCGTCCTCCCTTTTGTCACGACTTCTTCTTCCTGTTGTCACTTAATTAACCAGTTTTCTTTTTTTTAATTAACTCGGAATTTTCTCGTAGTCAAACTTGGTTTAATGAATAATCAATTTTGTGTTGTCCGTCGTCTCGTTGCCTCAAATCAAAGCAGATAAAGTATGTTGAAAGGTTGATCTGTGAGGAAGCTTGTGTTTAAGGTACAGATTCTATGGATCTAAACAATCATACGGAGACCATTGAGAGTAAAAGTGATTGAAGGATTGTTTGTTGAAGGAGCACAACCTCAGAGATGGTTCAAGTACTGCAGATCAAGCCGTCACGAGTATGAAAGTACAGTATAACTTTTGTTTGACTCCTAAAGGATTTTGGCCTCTTGTACTACTAACTCTGACAAGCTGGTTTAATAAATCAGGATTGGATTAAGAGGGGCAGGAATGGAGTTCTTTAGAACAAATCATTTTGGATTAAAAAAAAAAAAACGATATGAAATACTTCAGGATTATTTTTATGATTTATTAGTATATTTTAAAACTTCCACTGAAATTCCCTGAAAACACACATTTGAGGGTGCAATAGTTGGAGCTGAAATAAGTTTTTATTTAAAAATTCTAAAGGACAAATGTGTAATACATGAATAAGGCGTTTATTGTTATGATACACATTTCAAAACGATGAAATAAACCCAAAGCCATGTAGTGACGTCCCAGTGTGTTGAGATGCAGGGAAACATCTTGTGAGGAATCCTGAGAAAACTCTTTACACTCTTGTGCACTGAGGTGTGTTTGGTGGGAAGACTCGGACTCTATGGGTAAAAATACTGAAGGAAGTCCAAGTTGATGGGGAAGAAATGTAGTGATTGTTTTTCCAGAGGTTTTCATCCTTAAAGCCACAACTTTCAGCTGCTGCCAGAGAAACTTTACGATGCCTGGCATGTCCTTTATATAGCAGATGCTGCTCTTTCCCCATTTTAAATGTTTTAAACTAGTCTTGGTCTCAACTTTCTGCTCGTACTAACTCCCGTTCTAGGACTGGATTGGCTTCATGTTTATTGAGACGTTGACATTTTTTTCTTTTTGCAAGATTCTAGTGAAGAGTAGATACAATTCTGGTCCTACTGTCTTATTTTTTAAAAAAAGTGGAAAATCAAGACTTACCAGACCAACGGTCTACAAATCTTTATTGTCTTATTTTTGTGAGCCTGATCTAATCTTAGTCTCACTTTCTTGTTCGCAGCTTTTCAATGTAGAACTAGGAAAAGGGAAAATTCATGGAGCGTTGACAAGCCTTGATCATACCAATTGGTGGTCCTGGTCCCTAGAGACCGGCCTTGACATAACTTATCTTTGGTGTCGTTCTTGATGGTCTGGGTCTCAACAAACTATGTCATTGGTTTTGCGTTCACCCCGTCAGCCCAGTCACGGGCCATAAACCTGGGGCCTCATGTACAAAGAAGTTCCTGGATCTTCTACTAAAAAGGGTCACTCAAATCCAGAAAATGGTTCACGTACAAAAATATTCAGACGTATGAATCTGCGCGTGCATACAAATAAAAGCACTTTTCCTTTGTTCATCCAAATCAACGTGGACTTGTTCGTCTCTTTCCACGCGCTCATTTACATATTTAAATCATATCTAAATGAAGCAGAGTCTGTCATTTTTCAAAAAAACAAAGGAAAACATGGATTAACAGTTTATATTCTTTCATTTAAAACATTTCTGATCACATACTTGCATTAAAATGAGTGCAGATGAGCTCCGGTGTAAATGTTTATATTTCACATACACAGTTATTAACGTTTTTGTTTGACGACCCCTTAGTACATGAGGCCCCTGGAGAGGATGATGTTGACGGTCATTATGGATGTTGATGAATTATTGAGATGATTTTTCCTCTTTTTCCGGATTATGAAACTTTCTAACTGTGTGCGTCCGTGTGTGTCCAGGATGCTGGGCAGCCACCTGCGCCTCCACGGGCAGCGGCGGATCCATCCCTGCAACATTTGTGGAAAAGAATTCAATCACAGCTCCAGCCTGTCCCGCCATCGGCTCATCCACAAGAAGGGTCAGAGTCTAATGAAGGACTCGGGCCCTCGACCCACCGTGGCCATGCTGCACTATTCGCTCAAGAGCGAAGCCAAAAACAAGAGAACCAAACGAAGGCCGGCGACCGCCACGTCTCCGGTCCAGGTTCTCGCCGGGGGTCACGGAGGCGACAAGTTCTACGCCTGCCCGCAGTGTGACATGAGCTTCAGGACGTCCACGCTGCTGTCCAAACATCAGGTGACGCACGTGAAGCAGCTGCTGGACAACTACACGCCCGACAAAGAGAACCTGGCCCAGTCGTCGTCGGACCTCAAGATCCGCCTCAAACTTTGCTCCCGGGACAAACCCAACTTTTACACGCTCTGCAAAAGGAACAGGCGCCGCAGGCAGGGCGGCAAGAGGAGCAACTCGCCCGTGCAGGAGGAAGAGGAGGACGAGGAGGAGGAGGAGGAGGAGGAGGAGGATGAAGACGAGGAGGAGGACGAGGAGGAGGAGCAGGAGGAGTCGGGCAGCGTGATGGTTCGCCACGGTTGCAGCGTCTGCGGGAAGTGGTTCAGTCACGCGTCCAGTCTAGCGCGTCATCAGCAGAGCCACCAGGAGAGCCGGCAGCAGAAGACGCTACACGCTGGAACCAAGACCCGGACGTACACATGCAGCACCTGCAACAAGACCTTTATGCACTCGTCGAGCTTCTCCCGACACAAGAAGGCTCACCTGCAGGACGCTGAGGAGAACCGCAAGAGGGAGGAGCTAGACGAGTCGGCGCCGCTGGAGACGGACTCTGAGTGAGATCAACGAGTGCAGGGAGAGGGTCAGAGGTCGAACTAACGGGTGTTGAAGGAAGTGGGTAACGCCGCCACGACCCGCCTCCCCTCTCCACGGGCCACGTCACACAAAGCATACTGGGAAATGTCTGGGTCCCTGACTCTGATCTGGATTCTGAGACGTTCAAGAGTTGTTCATGTTTGCATGAAGATCGTATCCTCAACCTGGTCGGCCATGTTTGTAGTTTTGTCGGTGGTTGTTCACGACAACGAGGCATCATCAGCACCAGTTGACTGGTCTCCGCGGCAGGACTCAGACTACCTATGCTATATTTATTAATTTGGAACATTGTAATATATAAATATTGACGTATTTAAATATAAGAATGACGAATATTGACAAATCCTCTTTTTTCTGTTGTCCCGTGACTCAAGAAGATCCTTCAAATACATGAGAAGCCCCTCCCACTGCATATGTCACTAGACAAGGAAGTCCATACCACTTCATAAGGTCACGTAAGTAATAAAGACCCCCAGACCCCCCACTTAATATGCCACGAGAATTAAGAAGCTCCTCCCACTTCATTGGTCACATTATTGTAGAGGACCCCCCCCCCTTACACCTTGCTGCTCATTCAAATGTTGTTCTTGTTGTTGTTTGTTCTCTAGTGTTGTGTTCCAATAAAGATGTTCATCTTCTTTTCTAATCAGTAGTTAATGTGTGTTTTTAATTAAAACACGTTAAGATTCGAGGTCAATCCATGTTAAATGCAACATAACTCTTCATAGATTAATAATACGAGGTAAATATGACCAATAGATGTTCAATAACTCAACGTTAATGTACATGTTTGAGTGAAAAACACTCTCCGTGACTTTAAAGTCACAACAAGAGACGAACAGACGATCTTGAATAGTTTGTTGTGCACCGCAGAGAAATGTGTCCGTGCGGAAACGTCAGCCACGCGGAACTAGTTTTCTGCACCAGAGAACAGAGACGTATGTTCCGTTCCCGACTAGCACGATAATTAGATATGGTATATAATACATAGCACAATATATAATACCATATATTTATATAATATAATCATATAATGTATTATTTATGTATTATAATATAGACCCTATGGTTCATGACTGTCATCACTGTGGACATATACAGTGTTTCTCATTTATTCAGATGTAGGTTTCTGGCAAAGGAACAGGAAGAAGAAGGTGAATCTGTTGGAAATGTAACGATTTCATTTTTAGTAACATTGTGTTAAAAGTTTGTGATCCTACCAGTAGATGGCAGTGTCCACACATGAGCGAGGTGTGCAACGAATGTTTGTCCCCGTAGTAAAGCTTTTAAATTGTTTTTAAATCGGCGGGATTAAGATGAAGCTAAAGCGTTTAAAAACGCGAGAGAAAGTAATGTATAGAAAGAGTAAAATTTAATTTAAATAATAGAATTAAAAAATCTTATTTTAATATAATTCATCAAAAAAGTGAGTAGACTTCGAGAAAGCAGCCATCTTGGTTCAAAAAGTAAGCCCACGTGTGAGAAACACAGAATCTGATTGAAAATATTTATTTAAAATATACATCAGTTTACAAATTGAGAAAATAAAATCATCGGTATAACAGTCGCTGACACTACGATACATTATTCTTCGTGAACATTCCAACGTTTTGCATGGAGGGAGCAGGCGGCCATGTTGGCTCCGCCGGTCTCGAGCAGTGTCAGCCCCTCGGTGCTGAACATTCAGTGAGCACAACTACACAGGCGAGCACAACTTTTTCTGATGCACAAAACCCAACCAAACACCCCTGGCTGAGCTCCTCAGGGACGTCATCAGCATGTACAGTTTGCATGGAAACTTCCAGTTAAATGTTAGCAACTCACCGGCCGCTAAACCTCTGCCGAAACTGGTGCAGTTAATTCAAATTAACATTGTTTTTTACATTCAGTGAAGGTAATCCAGCTCAAACAAAGCAAGAGAGAGAAGACCAAGACAAACAAAAACTCACAAAATCAAGTGGAAAGAACAAAAACATCTTGATGCTAAGGTTAGCGTTTGTAAACCGTCTCTTGGAAACCGAGGAGTGTAACAGCGTGAAAGACACTTTAATGCTCCGATCAGTGATGTTGAAACATGTTTTTGTTGACGACGAAGGTGCCGCTCATTTAAATGGGAGCCATTATCGAGTCTATATTTAGTCGGAGTCTCTGCGTGATCAAATATTTACGACGGCTGCGCTGGAGTGTGACTCGGCGATGCTAGCGCTTCATGTTTCAGCAGCGCAAACATTCAATTATTTAAGCCAAAGACGGCGTTCAATCTTTTATCAGCTCGGAACGGTGGTTCTCGTGGACCTAGACGAGCAACTCGAGGCCGTGTCGCCCCAACTCTGTGACTCGTGCAATGTCTTCATGGATGATCTTCGAGTGTGTGTGTGTGTGTGAGTGTGTGTGTCGAGATCATTGATACGATCAGGCCGACACTGCAGGACAATCATCATCCATCTTGGACAGTTTTGGTTGGTTAACAGCAGAAGCGTCAGTACAGACGAGATCTCAGTGACCACCACTGACCACACGAGCGACAATCTTGTTACAATCATCTGATCAACGAGTGATCAACGAACAGTGATCAATAAGTGATCAACGAACGAGTGATCAATAAGTGATCAACGAACGGGTGCAGATGATCGTTAGTGAGACAACGGAGGAAAACTCTCATGGTTAAAAAATAAAAACATGGATCCACTATATACTGTTCAAGGTCAATTGAAATGGTTATAAAAATACTGTGTGTGCGGCGGAGAGAGACCGTGATCGATGTGTGTGAAGCGAGAGAACATCAGGACCAACATGTAAGACATTCAAGGACATTCATTGATCAGTGTTGAAAATAAAGCTCATCTACACGAACACAACGAACGATCAAACTAAAACAAATAAAAACACACGCCAGTCTGTGGCCCCGCCCCTGTCTCCATGACGATGAGAAACGGATCGGGTGACTCAATAACAGGAAGTGACTGCCATCATTTCAGAATAAGAGGCACAGAGTGTTTGTCCAGGTGACCTGAGCGATTGGAGAAAGAAAAGCTCACGCGCACGTATATGGCTATTTCCTGTTTGCAAGGTTGGGACCGGTTGTCATGGAGACAGTGGGCTGATCAGTCCAGCAGGGTGCCTTGCTCCTGGGCTCTGGTCAAGCTGTCTTTACGATGCAGGTGGTGAACTCCCATTCGCTTCGGGCTTTTCTGTGGACGCGGGGGGGCGGCGGCGAGGGCGGGGTCCAGGTCCAGGAGACGAGGCGCGATGGTGGGCAAGTCCTGCGGGAGCACGTCCCGCTCCTCCTCGTCCCAGTGAGAGTTGGCGGGCGCCGTGGCGACGGTGATGGCCGTGTCGACGCTGCCGGTGTCGTCCTCCAGCGTCATCAGCAGACGCTCGCCGTCGTCGGCCGAACAGCGCCCGCTCCTGGAGGGCCGGGTCTCGGTGTCCGTGTCCGTGTCCAGGCTGGAGCCGCGGCTCGGCGTCCAGCTCTGGGCGGACGAGCCCTCCTCGCCGTCGGAGTACGCCGCCCGGTGGTCCGAGGACACGGGCCCGGCGGGCTGGCGTCTCTGGAGCTCCTGAGCCGTCTGGCTGCTGAAGGACGTGCGGTGCTGCAGAGCTCCAGCTCCAGGAGGCTTCTTCTCCACGAACATCCTCTGCCAGCTGGCCAGCAGGTCCTCCTCGGAGCTGGCGGAGCTGGCCAGCATGCTGGGAGCCTGAGCGTGGACCACAGAGATCAGAGGAATATTGGAAAATTTGCTACTAAATGAAGAATAAAATAAAAAGGGTTAGTACCATCCAAAAATAGGATTTAATTTGCTTTTTATTGCTCCTTCTTAGAACAACAGTGTTTGGTTATGTTTCCTTTTTAGTTGCTTTTATTTTTAGTTCCTTCTTTTGTATGTTCTACAGTTAATTAAAAACTACATTTTATTCATGTTAGAAATAAATAAATTCTATACGATATATATATAAGTATATGAGTGTCATCAGAATATTTAATAGTTTAACATTTAAGATGTTTAATCTTTGGATGTTCTTTATTGAAATCTTGTTGTTGTTTTAAGCATTTATTCTATCATCTGTATTTGTATTAAATATTGTATCAATTGAATTTTAATTTACAGCGATACTAACATTAAAAGGAAAAAAAGTAGTTTTTTATCCTTTATCCTACATTCTGTCTTTGCACGTCTTTAAACTTATGAGTACATTCATAAAATGATGTCAGAGGAGAAAAATACATAGACTTGAGATAAGAAAACATTGAAGTTTTTTTTTTTTTCAAGTATTTTAAGGAATTTAATATTTAAATGCTGGTGACATTATTAGAATAAGCTTAAAGGGCAAGTTATAGGAAAACCCAACTTTCCTCATCATGACGATGTTGGAAGTTATTACTTTATAAAATTCTCCACTGTCTGAAATCTTGGCAAACGATGATGAGGTTACAAGAGCATAACAATGGCTTCACTCCTCCTCCAGACGGCTGTAACCACACCTGGCTTTGTTTATACAACAAGTTTCTTGGAGGTGAAGGCTTCCGTGAATAATGAGATGCTGTAACAAACCTCCATCCTCGACTAACAACAGCAGAGTGGGCCGATTATGATAAAACAAGATTTCAACTGTGTTTTCAGTGGGCGGGGCTTAATCACATTTTCTAATGTAAACATTTAAATGAAAAGAGAGTTTTCTACGAACAGAAACATACTGATGAGTACAAAAGAGGTCCAAGGTGTATAACCCATAATAATCAGTTTGCATTATTCATTTTGTTTGTTAACCGCTTACTCCTTACTCCCTTTATGGCATTAACAGGAGGGGTTGGATTCTATCCTAGATTCTACGTGCGAGAGGCAGGGGACACCCTGGACAGGACACCAGTCTGTCTCAGGACACACAACCATTCACACACACACTCATACCTACGGACAATTTCCACAAGTCCTCAATCAACCTCTGTATGTTTTTGGACAGTGGGAGGAAACCCGAGTGCCCAGAGTAAACCCACACAGAAAGGTCTAAGCACATGCTAAGCGTTCACTCTGAGCTACATGGTGGTATATTCACAGTTTTCACGTTTGGCACTGAAACAGGGTCGTACCTGTGGTGGGCTGCTGAAGGGGCTGGACTGGCTGGACAGAGGCTCTCCAGCGGCGTCAGGCTGCGGCGTGCACTGGTTCACGTCCACGCCGCCGCAGGACGGGACGGGGCTGCCGGCGAGCAGCCGCTCCTCCTCGCTCTGCACCAGGCTGAGGGAGATGGCCTGTCGCGTGGCGTACGTGCAGTTGGGCAGAGGACTGTTCTTGGGGATCTTCACCTTGTCGTCGGACGAGAACTCGATGACCCTCCGGCCCTGGTAGTGGGGGGGCGGGGGCAGCGGCGGCGGGGGCAGCGGGTACGGGTTGAGCTTGTCGAAGGCCCGGTCCGCGCCTCCCTCCTCCCGGTCCAGGCTGCGACAGGAGCCGTTGAGGTTCTCGTCGGCCGGAATCTTGCCGTTCTGGTGGTGACCCCCGAAAGCGCCGGCCGCCGGGCCGGTCATGTCCACGTGCACGAACACGTCCTCGGCCACGGGACGCCCGCAGCTGCTGGACTGAGCCGAGTTCAGCAGGAGCGGTTCCGGCTTCTCCAGCACTCGGGCGATCACGGAGGTCGGAACCACGTCGGCCGGAGTCAGGCTGAGGGAGTCCGGGTCCTGACCGGCGGGGGTGCAGCTGGCCACGGAGAGCGAGTTCATGTGTTTGTTCAGCATTTCCTGGAGTTCTGAGGGCAACACACACACACACACACACACACACACACACACATTGATCAGACTCACACACATAAATCAACAACTTGACATATATGGAAGTAGATCAGTGCCATCGGATTAATGTTGGATTTAACATTTAAAATGTTGAAACTTCTTTTTTTCCCCATAACTGCAGTTAAAAAATGGATTTTATGGATCAATAAGTTTCAATTTGTGTTAATTATATTTTCATAATCATTCTTAGATTTACAAATAAAAAATATTGAAATTAAAATATTTATTTTTGAATAATTAATAGTTAAAATATCAAAACATATTTTTAATAAAATTTGATTTTCTGATTTATTATTAATTTAATAAAAAAACATTTTTTTCAAAGTACATATCATTTAATGCAATCATTATAAAAAGAAATACCTAAAAACATTATAAAGTTTCAACAGTAGAAATGCTAAATTCATTCAAGATTCCGTGGACAAACATCACTCACGTCGGAGAACTTGTGGTTCCTAAAGTGGGACTTGTTGCACTTCAGCAGTTGCACGGCGAGATTGCAGTCCTGACGGTAACGTTCCTGCACAACATCCAGAGACATTAGCTAAACCCGGCTGGACCCGGGGCCTCCACCCCATACACTCACATTCAGCTCCTCCAACCGATTGATGACGTTCTTAGCGTCCAGCAGTTTGTTGGTCAGTTCCACCATCTCCTGGTCCATCGTACGCTTGTCCCGCTCCACCGTCCGCAGCTGCAAAACAACGCTTCCCGTTAGCATCCAGCTAATGTGATTTTAAGGAAGCTGGCGCCGGCTGATGCGCTACTACTGACAGGTCACATGACTACAAAGACAGACTAAATCGTCCTAAAACACACGGAGAAAATCAAACTAAAGCTCAAGTGGAGGAGAAAAAGGGAAGAAGGTGAGCTGGTGACGCAACTGCATGGGCCCAGGTTTGACTGATAGCAGCCTGGTGATGATGAAGATGAGGAGGATGATGATGATGCATCGGTCAACAGGCAGCATGCAAAGACAACAGAGAAAATGGGGAGATCTGTGAACACAACAATATGTTGACTCTTCAATCTGAAGGACGATCACCGTGACGACGGCAGCTCAACAATCTGAGCCACAACACCTGTGACCTTGCACTCCAGCGTCCCTCGCGACTCAACACACTTTCCCACAGCTGATCGATTCACAACGAGCTCCGTTGACCCCTATTGGCTGTCGGATCAATGACGCGCAGCTGATTGGGATCAGACACACAATTGGCCTGCAGGCGACACACGAGCCTCCACTTCCTTCCATGTCAGGAAACACTGTTCATGTCCCAGTTCAGACTTTTCCTCTGAGCTCGTTTATCACTTTACTGACTGTTTAACAGAGTTAACACCTTTAAATCTTGACTGAATCTCTCGTAACATTAGTCTGGTGACAAAATATTTTGTGGGAATCATGAAGACAATATTTTATTTGACTCATTTTCACTAGTTTACAGGTTTATTTTTGAGTAATATGGACTGAAATAAGGGCTTTATGTGTCAAGACGTTACAGAGAAGATATGTTTGTTTAGGGAGACAATGATGCAACATTTAAATGAGTCGTATTAGAAGTTGAGTCGTTTAAATATTTAGAGAAGACGGAACATATCATGCAGCCTGTATCAACTACAGGACGTGAGGTGAAGATGAAAGGATGAGACGGATGTGATGATGAGGATGAAAGGATGAGACGGATGTGATGACGGGGATGAAAGGATGAGACGAATGAGATGATGAGAATAAAAAGGATGAGACGGATATGAGGACAAGAATGGTGTGATGACGAGGAAGAAAGGATGAGACAGATGTGATAAGAATGGTGTGATGACGAGGAAGAGAAGGATGAGACAGATGTGATAAGAATGGTGTGATGACGAGGAAGAGAAGGATGAGACAGATGTGATGATAAGAATGGTGTGATGACGAGGAAGAGAAGGATGAGACAGATGTGATAAGAATGGTGTGATGAAGAGGAAGAGAAGGATGAGACAGATGTGATGACAAGAATGGTGTGATGACGAGGAAGAGAAGGATGAGACAGATGTGAGGATAAGAATGGTGTGATGAAGAGGAAGAGAAGGATGAGACAGATGTGAGGATAAGAATGGTGTGATGAAGAGGAAGAGAAGGATGAGACAGATGTGATTACAAGAATGGTGTGATGACGAGGAAGAAAGAATGAGACAGATGTGAGGATAAGAATGGTGTGATGAAGAGGAAGAGAAGGATGAGACAGATGTGATAAGAATGGTGTGATGACGAGGAAGAGGAGGATGAGAAGAGTTTGTTACCAAAGCATGTAGTTTCTCCTCCAGGTCCTGGTTTGCTCGCTGTGACGCCGTGTAGCTGTTCTGGAGTCTGCAGCACAAATGATGAGCTTCCAATGAAAAGTTCCCTCAACTCGACCCTGGGACTCGAGACCATCACCTGCGGAACTTGTCCCTCATCTTCTCCAGGTCGTCCCGGGTCCGGCCCAGCTCCGCCTCCATGTAGTGGCGGTTGCTGTCGAACTCGGCCTCCATGGCGTCCATCTTGTGCGTGGACAGAGAGAGTCGCCTCCGGAGGTCTTCGTTCTGCTGCTGGAGGATCCTGAAGAGAAGGTCAGAGGTCAGTCGAGGACACCCTGGTAAGAAGACGTCTGCCAGGTCTTACCTGATCCGGTCCGAGTCCGAGATCTCTTCCTGGAGAAGGAGGAAGAAAGAACCTTCAGTTCTCCATGAAATTGTACAACCAAGACGTGTGCAGTAACGAGGGAGACCACTAGGGGCGTGAACTTTTAGGAATATGACGAAACTACATGTATCACGATACTATATACTGTGATATATAGTAATGCTATAGGAACAAGAATGTATTTGAAGTATTGTCCAGTTCTTGACTCTGGTGTTGTGATACTGTAGTAACAAGTATATACGTGTAGTATTGTCGAGTACTTTACTCTGGTGTTGTGATACTGTAGAAACAAGTATATATATGTGTAGTATTGTCCAGTACTTGACTCTGGTGTTGTGATAGTGTAGCAACATGTATATATGTGTAGTATTGTCCAGTACTCGACTCTGGTGTTGTGATACTGTAGTAACAAGTATATATATGTGTAGTATTGTCCAGTACTTGACTCTGGTGTTGTGATAGTGTAGCAACAAGTATATATATGTGTAGTATTGTCCAGTACTTGACTCTGGTGTTGTGATAGTGTAGCAACAAGTATATATGTGTAGTACTGTCCAGCTACTCGACCTCTGGTGTTGTGATACTGTAGTAACAAGTATATATATGTGTAGTATTGTCCAGTACTTGACTCTGGTGTTGTGATAGTGTAGCAACAAGTATATATGTGTAGTACTGTCCAGTACTCGACTCTGGTGTTGTGATACTGTAGTAACAAGTATATATATGTGTAGTATTGTCCAGTACTTGACTCTGGTGTTGTAGTATTTACAGACCACATGACTCTTGACAAAGTCGTAACAGTTTTCATTTGTTTTCAAACCAAAATATATGTCCAAAAAAACTGTTGGAGTCCACTGTATCCTCTTGTCCTCAGTCAACACAGGATTTTGCCAGTTTAAATGTTCCTTTAGTAGCTGTTTCAAGTTTAAATGCAACACAAAAATGAACAAATGCTGAAAATATTTCCTTGATAATAAAAAATAAAAAAACTTAATAAAAATAAATACATGTAATCGAATTTATTATTTACAATTTATTTAAATATAAAAAAACAGAACTATGATCAAAATTAGATTTTTATTTTTTAATTTAATAATAATAATAATAATAATAAGAACCTTTCTGTTGTATCTTGAAAAACTGTAAACGGCGACATACAAGAGTATCAATACTTTACCTGAACATTTCTTGCATTAGAAACCGAACAGTTTTGTTTCCGAACTCTATTATCAACTACTTTCTCCAACCCTTCAGTCTGACGCTGAGGTTTACGAGGCGAGCCGCTCCCCCGGTGACGCTCCTCCACCCAGCTGTCCCACATGCGGTCCACAGAGCCCCCCTGCGGCCCCCTGCAGGGCAGGGGAACCCGGCCCGGGTTCTCGCGGCCCAGCATGCTGAGCTGGTCCGGGCTGAACACCCGACACGTGATCTCGTCGAGGAACTGAGAAAAGCGAACCTTCTCCTCTATAATATGCATCTTCCAGTTCACGTCGCGCCTCTGGTGGAAGGGCAGGGCGGGCGAGGGCGGGGCGGAGGAGGGGGGCCACGCCCGGCCCGGGGTCCGACTCGGCCTGGAGCCTTGACATCCTTCGTTGAGTAAATCCACCGACTTGGATTTCCTGAAAGTGTCTCCGGGTGGATCCTCCTGCAGAGACGCCAGCTGCTTCAGGATCCCTCTGGGCAGCGGGTTCTGGGAGAAGACGTGGGTCTCGGAGCGGGTCACGCCCCGGGCCAGATGAGGTACGGGTACTCGGATGGATCTGGAATGCGTCGGGTAGGAACCCTTGGTCCTGGAGTGTGGTTTGGAGGTAGAAACGGGCGAGACGCAGCGCTCCAGACTGGACACGCTCGACAATTCCTCGTCGGTGTCGGAGAGACCCGAGGACGCTACGAGCGGTTTGGACTCGGCACCGCGGGGCCACCGACCGGCAGAATTTCTCGGCGAAAAGGAGGACTTTACCTGAGGCGGGATTACCTGGTTGAGTGGTGCTGCTGGTGGAGGCGGCACGGCGGGCTGAGGCGGGCGCGTCTCCCGGTGCTGCGGCGGAGCCTTTCGGTACGGCTTCCTGGCTGGAGCCGCGCTCGTCATCCTGACTTCCTGCCGACCAAACAAAGTCAGAACCCGAACCCAGGACTAGCCGCCCGCCAGCCAGCGTGACACCACTGCAACTGACGGTGACACCACTGTCTCAATCGCTTCGATCATGAAAGTGTGTGTGTGTGTGTGTGTGTGTGTGTGTGTGTGTGTGTGTGTGTGTGTGTGTGTCTGTGTGTGTGTGTGTGTGTGTGTCTGTGTGTGTATTGATCCTATGATGCTAATAATAGTCGGTCCAGTTGGAAACTCTGGCTCCATAAGGTCATGTGAGCTCAACATTTTTCCAGCTCTGGAAGACTTTTGTTAATGAGGGCCGGGATGCTGACATTCGTGGGGACCGCCAGGGGGCGCTAAGGTGGCCACAGAAAATTGAAAGAATTAAGAGAGAAATAAATATAATAGGATATAAAATAAAATAATATTCAAACATTGGCCAGTAACTTACGGGTCACACACGGATCTTGTTATTCTCAAGTTTCCGATGGTACCTGAACACACCACCTGTGACGATGTGTGTGTAGCTTGTGGATCACATGACCATCTCAAATATGAAAATACATCACGTATAGACTTACAGACGTACAGTAAAATAGAAGAGAAAGTTAAGAATAAATACCATATATAGTGATAGTGTAGTAACAAGTATATATGTGTAGTATTGTCGAGTACTTGTCTCTGGTGTTGTGATAGTGTAGCAACAAGTATATATGTGTAGTATTGTCGAGTACTTGACTCTGGTGTTGTAATAGTGTATTAACAAGTATATATGTGTAGTATTGTCGAGTACTTGTCTCTGGTGTTGTGATAGTGTAGTAACAAGTATATATGTGTAGTATTGTCCAGTACTTGACTCTGGTGTTGTGAAAGTGTAGTAACAAGTATATATGTGTAGTATTGTCGAGTACTTGACTCTGGTGTTGTGATAGTGTTGTAACAAGGATATATGTGAAGTATTGTCCAGTACTTGACTCTGGTGTTGTGATAGTGTAGTAACAAGTATATATGTGTAGTATTGTCGAGTACTTGTCTCTGGTGTTGTGATAGTGTAGTAACAAGTATATATGTGTAGTATTGTCCAGTACTTGACTCTGGTGTTGTGAAAGTGTAGTAACAAGTATATATGTGTAGTATTGTCGAGTACTTGACTCTGGTGTTGTGATAGTGTTGTAACAAGGATATATGTGAAGTATTGTCCAGTACTTGACTCTGGTGTTGTGATAGTGTAGTAACAAGTATATATGTGTAGTATTGTCCAGTACTTGTGACTCTGATGTTGCAGGATTTACAGACGACAAGACTCTCGACGAAGTCCTCAATTTCTAATTTCATTTGTGATGCAAATCAAATTTGTCTAAATGTCAGATTTAAGTTGCTAGAGTCGACTGTATCCTCTTGTCCTCAGTCACCATTAATCAGAAAAATATATATTGTGCACAAACAATGAAAATATTCGCATGTTAATAAAAATAAATAAACTCATTTCATTTGTGTTGAAAATCAAATTTCTCTCAACGTCAGATTTAAGCTGCAAGAGTCGACTGTATCCTCTCGTCCTCAGTCACCATTAATCACAAAAGCATAATTGTGCACAAATGCTGAAAATATTTCCATGTTGATAAAAATAAATAATAATGTCGACTGTATCCTCTCGTCCTCAGTCTTCATAAGATTTCCTTTAACTATGGAGGACGCAATGACTGCTGTCTACCGGTGTAATTAATAACACATAAATTAATCAACTATTACTCGCATGTTAATTGTAAACAAAAAATATTTTATTTTATACACACTAATATAGAGCATAAATCAACAAATATAAATCATAAATAGCATGATAAAAAGAAAATGTAATTTTAAAACAGAATAATACATTTTAAAATACATATATTTTGTTTAATATCGATACAGTGCGTTTGAACACCGATAGGGTATTTTAAATAAAACGTTTTAATAAAATGTACTTCGAATTAGTTTCTTAATCAAGTACAGAATAAAGTGTCAGGTATCAGTTTTGTAGTTTTACTCTGACCTCATGAGGGCCAAAGAAACTGTACCCGGGTCTCGTATGACATCAAGTGGAGATGCTGAGCAACAGGTTTGAACCTGTTTGTTCTGGATTACAAGCTCAACGTTAACTTTAAATCACATTTAAATTGAAAAATAAATTTACTGTTTATGTCTGTTTTTCAAGTCGATGCTTCTTAACTTTCAACACGTTTTTATTTATAAAACACATCAACGATAACAGATCGAACAACCACTAGTTAGTGAGTCAGTTAAGAGTTTAACTAGTGACACATCATTAGGTACACACGTCATGACTCAACTAGTTAAGTATAACTAGTGGTTAACCAAACCAACATCACACAAAAGTGTCACTCACGCACTGACGAGTGGTCACGTGACGTCGAGCTGTCAAACAAACGTCAATACACTCCTTCAGCGACTCACGCGCACAGTAACTCCAGTGTGTACGCGCACAGCAGTTCGCCCTTACGAGCACATGCACGCGCTCACACACACGCCGTTAATCAACACACAAAAACACTATTGTGCACAAACACACACACACAGGAAGTCGCTCGCTGCCGCAGACACACACACGCACGCGAACACACACACGTCTCATCCGCGCGCACACACCTCGGTCTGGGGGAAACTTCCGTGGACGCGCTCGTGGAGCGAACAGAACCGGGACGCGACGTCCTTCTCCGGCCGTGGAAGTGACGGCGGCGCGTGCGTGGCTCTGTGCACGCGCGGAGGCGAGAAAACAACCGCGACTACAACCAGCGAAGACGATTCGTCACCCGGAGAAAGTTGATCCACTATCCCCCCCAGCCGTCGCCATCTTTACCCGCAGGGCATGATGGGTAATCCTTTGGAATCCCGAAACCCCTCTCCCCCCCCGCCCCTTCTTACGCGGGCTGCGTGATGACGTCACACGACGTCTCTGCGGTCGCTACTGATCTGGAGTCGATTTTAGAGTAGAATTGAATAGAAACATTAAAACATATGAAAACAAAAAAGTATTATTCTTTAACAGTTTTTTAAGATGATGTTGATGGCTTTGGCGCCAACATGACAAGATAGAAGTTGAAACATTTTTTTTTCTTTCCTGTCACACGTGTAGGTATTTGTTCATATATCATTATGTTTCATTGTACATGCTTATGTCGCTCCACACGCACGCACGCACGCACGCAGCTGCCAGTATATCATTACTAACAATGTTCAGCTGTTCCACAACAATGTCCCTGCGACAGTCAGGGCTATGGCAAGTATGGTTGCTATGGTAACCATGAAGCACATTATATGGTGGGTGATGACATGAGGACACGGTTTATATTAATGAGATTATTAATGATTGGTTTGAACATGCGCTCGATGGAATGAGAATAAAGGAGAACAAATATTGAACAGAACTTCCATCAGAAGGTTGAACATGAGGTGCCGTCCGTCTCACTCTCAGTGACCAGAAATCGACCGGAACAGCTCCCAAAATGCTTTGCCGCCCAGTCGACCGATTGTGTTTTGTTAAACATCTGAAGATTTATCAAGAACTAATGCAGCAATGTTTTTAATGATCATTCTGTTGTGAAAGGCTTTAGATAAATGACTATATTGCTTGTAAAAATAACTGGATAAATACCTTTTTCTGGGTCAGAGCGACATCAAGAAGGATCTGTCTCGCCTGAAGTTCATCCAAAACTCTGCAGCCAGAATTCTGAGCTGCTCTAGTAGAAGAACTCACGATTCTCCTTCAAACTCTTCACTGGCTGCCAGTTTCTTTCAGGATCATTTTAAAATTCTGGTTCTTACTTTCAGATCTATTCATGGTCAGACCTTCCATCAGTGATCTGATCCAGACTTACACCCCAGCTCGGGCTCTGAGGTCTGTGGATCAGAATCTACTGATGGTTCCTGAACTTCCCGACCGAGGGGAGAGAAATCCTTCCAGACTGTTGCTCCTAAGCTTTGGACACTCTGGTTCCTTCAAGAAACACCGATGATCTACGGACCCCAGAAACGGTTGATGACTACTGACTCCTTCAAGAACTGTGTTTGATGTACTGACCTAAAACATCTGTGTTTGATGATCTACTGACTCCTTCAAGAAACATCTGTGTTTGATGATCTACTGACTCCTTCAAGAAACATCTGTGTTTGATGATCTACTGACTCCTTCAAGAAACATCTGTGTTTGATGATCTACTGACTCCTTCAAGAAACATCTGTGTTTGATTTTTTTATTTTTTCCTTTAAAAAAAATTTTTTTTTTTTTTTTTACTCCCTCCCTCAACAAATATATTTTTTTTTGATCTACTGACTCCTTCAAGAAAAAAATGAAGACACTTTTATTTGTGCTTTTCTTTTGATTTTCTGAGACTCTAGTGTTTTTCTCTTTGTTGTTTTGACCTTTTAAGTATTGTTTCGACTGTTCAAGCGCTTTGTGACCCTGGTCACCCCCGACACAAAAACCCCTTCACAATCATGCAACGACTTAGTTGTCTCCTCTTTTTTTGGGAGGTTCAGGATATGATCACTCGAGCTTCAAGTCGTCATAAAAAGTTGACAAACGTCTTCATTTACTATTTTTTTTCTACAAACAAGTGAGAGAAAATCACGTCATGAAGTTGGAGAGAATGAAAAGAAGGTGAAGAAGGAAGAGAAGGACACGAGCAGGTGCAGCAGTGGACGAACAATGAGACATGTGGTCGAGGAGACGACGAGGAAGACACAGAATAAAAGAAAGAGCAGAAGGAATGAAGAGCAGAAAAGGAGGAGGTGAGGTGTAGGAGACGAGGGACAGAGAAGGAGGTAGAGAAGGAGACAATGCAGAAGACAAAGAGGAGGAATGGACGGGTGTCAGCTGCTGTGGTCGCAACGGGGTCAAGGACCCCTTGGATAAACAAAGCTATTGTGCATTGTGTGTGTGTGTGTGTGTGTGTGTGTGTGTGTGAATCTTCAGCTGCTGCAGCAACATTTCATGCAGCAGGTTGGAATTCCGACTGTCAGCCTCCGTCAAGCGTCGCAGTCACTCGTCCGCCGGCAGAAGACAAGACGCTCGGACTCTCAGGTCGGTCGGATCTTTTTCTCTCTCTCTGTTGACATGTTGACTTCAGCCGTTATCAACTCTCTCCGGTAACCTTGGCAACGGACACACACCGATCTCAGCACCTGACGTCTCCCCCGCACACACAAACACTCATGATGTGTCTAACCTGTGTGTGTGTGTGTGTGTGTGTGTGTGAGTCTTTGGTATGTGCGTACACAGGCAGACATGTCAGTTCCTGTCACTGGTTCCATTCTCTACCTCCTTCTCTGCCACCAGTTGAACGAGTGGGCAGAGACCTGGAGCCTCCATGTCCACGACAACCACCGGGACCTTATGTGACAGGAAGTGCAGACGCCGAGGTACAGGAAGCATCAAACGACGTGAACGCACGAGGTGCGGGTCCATGTGTCGCACACCTGAAGAGTTCTTCCCTCTTCAGAGCTCACACCATGTTGTTGTTTCCCACCGTCCTGCTGCTCTCGCTGGAGTTCTTGTCCGGCAGAGGTGAGTGTTCCGAGGATGACAACAACACTACACACACACACACGCACACATGCACACACACACGCACACACACACGCACACAGCACACGGTCACGTGTCAAACTGTAGCGACTTGTGTTGGCATGACAGCCTCGAAGAAACCTCTTGATTCGTCAGTGTATGGAAGTGTATCAGTGCAAACATTGAACATTATAAATGTTATTTTAATAAAACGTTGTTTTTTTTAACATTCAGTAATTTAACTGAATAACTTAAAGGTTTTTATTGACTAATTGAGTTCAATAATTTCTATATTTAATGGTTGAAATACATTTATTTATTAATTAAGTAAATTATTTGAAACTATATTTCATTTTATTAAATAATTGATTTAAAATTGTTTTTTGTGTTTTGAAAGTTTGCTTATTTTTTTATATTTGAATTTTAAAAATCGAATAGTTTCAAAATTAATTTTAGTTTTTTAAGTTTAATATTCTAATTACAATAATTACAAAATTCTGAATCCAATCATTTTTTTAATCCCTTCCTTTTAAATTAAATTAAAAAAAGTTATAATAGTGTCACATGATTGATGATCTGTGCTCTGTTGGTTTGGTCTGGTTTCACTATTATATCAATATTTTATATTGAATTAAAAAGGCTTCAAATGAAAAATGTATTTTTTTTAAATTATTGGAATTAGAATATGTTATTCTATGTTGAAAATACTATTTTTTTGCTGCAAAAACAAGCAAATTTAACCTTTATAGAAAATATTTTATTTAATGATTTAAAAAAGGAGATCATTCTTGATAAATTAATTAATGAATTAGTTAATTTTGTGAACATATTCCCGTTATTCAACATTTTAAAACTTTAAATTCAATATACTTCTATATCAGTGTGATATCGAAACAGCTGGAGACAGGAAGTGCTTTGTTTGTGCACAGGAAGTGAGTGCGGCTGCAACATCACCAACAGCCGCTGCGATGACGCCGGGACGTGCAGGTGAGCGTCCTCACAGATCGACACCTGTCAATCATAACCAGGCTTCACCTGCAGGTGTGACCCCGGCTGGGACGGCGAGCGCTGCGACAGTTGCCTGCCGACGCCCGGGTGTGTGCACGGCTGGTGCCAGCAGCCCTGGCAGTGCCACTGCACGGCGGGCTGGGGGGGGCGCTTCTGTGACAAAGGTCAGTGACCTCTGATGACATCATCACGTCTGACGGACGGCCTTGAACCCGACGTTTGTTCAGATCTGCAGGTGTGCTCTGAGCAGCAGCCCTGCCTCAACGGCGCCACCTGTGTGATGGAAGATAACGGCGACTACAGCTGTCTGTGTCCGTCTGGTTTCCATGGCAACCACTGTCAATTAAAGACGGGACCCTGTCAACAGAGACGGTAAACACCCTTCGTGAGAGATCCTGATAAAGTCCTGATCACAATTATATACATAATATATAAACATACACACCACGTAATCTTTCCCCGTAAACATATACCATTTTAAAATCAGTTAATTTAAATATAACCATCAAAATGTTTTTTTTTTTATTATTCTTTTTTTTAATTCTATATGTAATTCTTTAATCACCATTGCATTTTCTTCACTTCTGTTCTGCCTTCGGGAGCCTTTTCACCTTGACCCAGAGACAACACAAGGGATACCACAAACACCTTTGTTTTGAGGCCTTCGGGTCACCTTGACCCAGAGACAACACAAGGGATACCACAAACACGTTTATTTTCAGGCCTTCGGGTCACCTTGACCCAGAGACAACACAAGGGATACCACAAACACCTTTGTTTTTAGGCCTTCGGGTCACCTTGACCCAGAGACAACACAAGGAATACCACAAACACAATTGTTTTCAGGCCTTTGGGTCACCTTGACCTAGAGACACACAAACAAACAGGGGATAACACAAACACCTTTGTTTTAGGCCTTCGGGTCACCTTGACCCAGAGACAACACAAGGAATACCACAAACACGTTTGTTTTCAGGCCTTCGGGTCACCTTGACCCAGAGACAACACAAGGGATAGCACAACACATTTGATTTCAGGCCTCCGGGTCACCTTGAGCCAGAGACAACACAAAGGATACCACAAACACCTTTGTTTTTAGGCTTTCGGGTCACCTTGACCCAGAGACAACACAAGGGATACCACAAACATCTTTGTTTTTAGGTCTTTGGGTCACCTTGACCCAGAGACAACACAAGGGATACAACAAACATCTTTGTTTTTAGGCGTTCGGGTCAACATGACCCAGAGATAACACAGGGGTTAAACATACTTAAATTCAATTATTTTTATGCTAGTTGAATTTGTTTCTAAAATAATTTTAATTTATTATTTTAAATAAATAACATTTTACACAGACTTTAATGTTTTAATTCCAACAATTAAAAAATAAATGTTTTAAATTCAATACTTTTTAATGAATAGTCTTTTAAATTCAATATAAATGTTGGTGTAACAGTAACATGCAGACAGAACCAATGGATCAGCGAGCGACTGGATCGAACCTTCATCACTTTACAAACGAACGGTTCGACCTTCTGTCTGCAGGTCCATGTGTAAGAACGGGGGTCTCTGCGAGGACGCCAACGGCTTCGCCTCGAACTGGACCTGCCGCTGCCTGGCCGGGTTCGCGGGCCGGCGCTGCGAGACGGACGTGGACGACTGCCTGATGAAACCGTGTGCCAACGGCGCCACCTGTCTGGACTCCGTGAACCGCTTCTCCTGCGTGTGTCCGACCGGCTTCAGCGGACGCTTCTGTACGGTCAACACGGACGACTGCGCCGGTCAACCGTGTCGTCACGCCGGGCGCTGCCTGGACCTCGCCGCGGGCTTCCGCTGCCTCTGCCGGCCCGGGTTCACCGGGACCACGTGCGAGACGGTGCTGGAGAAAATCCCGGAGAGGGTCCGGAACAGTTTCACCACCAGAGGCGGCGAGAAGAGTCCCGACAGGACGTTCCGAGTGACCATCAGCGAGCGGGCCGGCTCCAGGTTGACTGAGGGCTACTTGATCCTGCTGCTGGTTCTGGCCGGGCTGACGCTGTTCGTGGTTCTGCTGACGGCCGCGCTCGTGCTGCGCAGCCACTGCCGGGCCTGCGGCGTCGCTCGCCCGCCCTCGCCCGCCGCCGTGGAGGAGCAGCAGAGGGCGACGGGTCCGAACCCGACGCCGGCGGAACCGGAGAAGGAAAAGACGAACTCTGGTGCCGACCGGAGTCGAACTGTGTCCGAGCGAGTGGACCAGCTGTGACCCAGAGAGGTCACCTGTCAATCATCTCCGACCCGCTTCGTCTTCCGTCCGACATTCAAGTGATGATCTGTCATGTGATCCAGTGATTGACAGTCTCTGAGACGCTGAAAGAAACACATGGAATATTTAATCTTTTTTGAAACTTTTTTCAAATCTTTGAATGTATAAATAAGATGTTTACGTTTTTAAGCATTTGATTATTTTTATTTTTCCAACAGTTGAATTCAATCATTTATATTTTATAAGATTTTTTAAATTTAATTGTTTTTTAATGAATGCCATTTTTTTTACACATAGATTTTGACATTTTAATTCCAATCATTCAAAAATAAATTTTCCAAGAATATTATTTCTTAATGTGTAGCTTTTTAAATTCAATATTTCAATCCAATAAAAGTGTTCAATAGTGTCACCAGACAAAGAATTGTGCGTCACATGATCGACTGACAATCAGTCGCTCGGTTTTCTATTGGTTTTGTCTAGTGTTACTATTACACCAGTGTTTTCATATTGAAATTAAAAAGGCTAAAAATTAAGAAATTATACACTTGAAAAATATTTTTAGAACGATTGGTGACTTTTTTTTTTAATCGCAATATTTTCAAAAACACACAAATTAAATAAATATTTAATTTAATTATTAAATAAATAATAATTAAATGCTTTAAATAAATAAATAAAAGTCAATTAAAAAGAAAAAAAATCAAAGTTTCTGAAAAGTAAAGTTCATTCAAAACCATGATGACACTGATCAATAAAGTTCTACCTAACCTAACCTAACCTAACCTAACCTAACCTATACTACTATACTATATATACTTCCATAGAATTCTGGAACATCACAACATGAAGAAAACCTTGACGAGCCCCGAAATGTTGGGTTATTTGTTGGACTATGTGAGCTTCAAAGGGAAAAAAAAATCACTATTTGCTGACCATTAAAAACGTCCCTTAAACTTGTTTATTATTATTATTATTATTATTATTATTATTATTATTAACAGTCCCACGTGTCAATAAACTGAATACTTTAGATGAACGGCTCATTAACAGGATAACACTATGTGTAGTAAAACTGGTTTAATCTGGTTTATCTTGAACGGATCATCCATACACAGGACACTAAAGAAATAATACAAATAAAGTTTTATTGAAAATGTTGTTTTATTAAAGCATTTCGTTTTTGAATTACTTTGTTGAAATAATTGTATTTTGTATTTGTATTTGTATTTTTTTTAAATAATTGAATTTTATTATTTCTATATTAAAAGGTTGAATTGTTTTTTATTGCACAATTTAATTTCATCATTTGACTATTAAATGATTTTTTACACACAGAGTTTGATATTATAATCATGACGTCATAAACATTGATAGTCACTGTTTGTTGTGGCGTCAGGACAGAAGAAAATGATGAAATAAGAAAAAAATAAAGAAGCAGCAAATCAGACATTCTACGACGTTTAATTCTAAAAATTCAAATATAAATGTTCAATATTCAATAAAAATTTTAAAAACAAAAATATAGGTATAAACCTAAATTGATGAGTCAGTGCTTTTTTATTGTCACGTGATCCTGTACGCTTCGCATGATTGGCTGAAAGTTCAAGCAGCTCAGCGCTCTTTCGGTATTGTAACATTTTTTATTTGAAAGGTTTCAGATTTTTTTAAATTAAAAGGCTACTCAATTAAAGAAATATTGAATTAAAAAAATATATGTTTTGATTATTGGAATTATAATATCAAATATTTATGTGTAAACTAATCAATTGTTTTTTAGAATATTACATTTTTTTATGTAATTGTTCTTAAGCAAAAAACAAATTGAATTATTTACAAAAAAAAGGAATTCAATCCTTTAACATAAAAGATATTGAATAAAAAATAAAAAACAAATTAAACGCTAGAAAATGTAATACTTTCATTTCTACCGTTCAATAGTCTGACTCACTTCCGCACACAGTCGCCACCTGTTGGATCAACGAAGAAGAAAAAAAAACAATCGACGCAGCTGTGACGTACCCGGAAGTGTTCGGTCAGCAGACGCCTCTGCTCTGAGAGCCGAGAAACAACAGGAACATCAGGACATCTGTGACGTTTGATGCTTAAAAACAACAACAAGTTGGAGAAAAGCGAGTGAATTCTCGTCGCGTAGCTGTGACGACGTTTGCTAACTGCGGCCGAGTCCGATGAACCAGCCGTGAAGGTAAAGAGGCGTCAATGTTCGGGGACTTGACGTGTTTGGGATCATAAGGTCACGTGTCCTTCCTTCTTTGAACATATAAATGTTGATATAATGACGTCATGCGATGCAGCTGTAGAGTCTATGTACATGTAAAAGGTTACCCATTTGCAAAAAGGTGCCTCGGCTGGCGCCCGCTGATGACGTCACGTGATGCAGTTTAGCTGAGGAATGTTTTATTACCTTCTTGATAAATACATGAACGTCCACCATCTTCTACTGGTCCATCGAGATCTGGTCACGGGGGAGCAGATGGAGCGAAGAGGCCCAACAGTAACACCCTACACTCACCTGTCCTCACCTGTCCTCACCCGTCCTCACCTGTCCTACCTGTCCTCACTGACCTCACCTGTCCTCACCTGTCCTCACCTGTCCTCACCTGTCCTCACCTGTCCTCACCCGTCCTCACCTGACCTCACCTGTCCTCACCTGTCCTCACCTGTCCTCCTGCTCTCCAGGCTCCAGCACCTGTGGATGAAAGAGTTACTCTCAGCGATGGGTCCAGAAAGAGTCTTTCCCAACTCGGACAACGACTGCCCCGGAGAGGGGGTGCAGGTCCCGGGGGGCGCCGTCTCGTGGAACGGAGCCGGGGAGGCGGCGGAGGACGTGGAGGAGATCGAGGGAGAGGAGGACGAGTCGGCCAACAACGGCTACTACTACCAGCCCCTGAACCAGGACCCGGACGGGACCAGCGTCCCGACCCTGGACGACGACGACGCGCAGGACGACCCGGAGCCGTCGCACGACGACCAGGTGCAGCAGGTGCAGCAGAGGATTCAGGTGAGTTTCTTTCGTGGTGCAAGACCGTTGTCAGTCATCTCAGGTCACATGACGATCTATGGGCAGTTAAGGAGATAATTATCACAATACATGACCCGTGTTGCGTGGGTTTACTCCGGGCACTCCGGTTTCCTCCCACAGTCCAAAAACATACAGAGGTTGATTAAGAACTTTGGGAAATTGTCCGTAGGTATGAGTGTGTGTGTGAATGGTTGTCTGTCTTTGTGTGTCCTGAGACAGACTGGCATCCTGTCCAGGGTGTCCCCTGCCTCTCGCCCTATGGTACTGGGATAGACTCCAGTCTCCCCACGACCCCGGGATAAAGCGATAGAAAAAGAATGAATGACTGACTGACTCTTGACGAAGTCGTTACTGCATTCATTTGTTTTCAAACTAAAATATGTCCAAATGTCAGCTTTGAAAGCTGCTGGAGTCGACTGTATCCTCTCGTCCTCAGTCATCGTTGGGATCTCGCAGGACTTAATTGTTCCTTAAGCTGGGACGGTTGTAATGACTGCTGCCATCTAGAGGCCAGTAGTTTCATTGTGACACAAACACTGAATATTTGCATATTAATTATCCATAACTCAACCATATTTGATTAAAGATAAAATGATTTGATCGCCAAAAAATACGTATACACTGCTGTTACAGTATTCATACGCTATCTGGAAGAAAAGATTGCAATATTCAAGAGCATCAATATTTTCTCTCGCCCCCTACAGGCGATGGGGCTCCACCTGCCTGAAGCTCCGGCGTCCGACAATGACGAGGACGACGCTGACGGAGCCGCTTCAGAAACAGGCCACGCCTCCATTCCTATGGATGAAGGTTCGTTGGTCGTCACAGGTGTTTAGCGAACATGGCTCTGACCCGAGGCCTCCTCCCGACAGACCACGTGGAGCTGGTGAAGCGGACCATGGCTGCCGTGGCGCTCCCCTCTCTGGGCGTGCCGGCGTGGGCCCAGGAGATCTCGGACGACCAGTGGAAGGACGTGGTGGAGAACGCCATGCAGAGCCACCAGACCGCCGCCACGTTACGGATGCATCGTCGTGGCATGCAGCATTAATGCCCCCCGAGGGGGCGTCGCCACAGCGTGACTGTGGGGAACGAAAGTGAATTTACCGTACATAACCCATGATGCAACACTTCCCTCTCTGGAAAACCTGGTTAATGTTAAAGCCCCGACCCGACCCGACCCCATTTTAACCTTTGTCGTCAACACTTAAAACGACACGTGTCGTCATTCCTGCTCGACAACCGACGCGTTATAACCAAGTATGTACTTTTTGGATGAAAGCTTTTATTTCTTCTGTACAAAACTGAGCGTAAATGTGACGTAACTTAAGTATAATATTCATTAAAAGGTGCATTTCAAGCGAAATACAGTTTTGTGTCCAACACGGTCAACGTGAGTCCAACCCTGTGGAACATCAAACCTTCTCCATGAAGACGATTAAAAACACCCACAGCTGGAATGATTAGATTCGTTTACAAACGTTCAAATGTTCGTATACGAGCACGGAAACAAGCGTCCAAGAGAGTGATGGACGCGGATGACGAGGCCTGGATATGGAACTTCAGAAGAATTGATCGTCCAAATGTGCTTAGTGTCCATATCATCCAGGTGTGATCCGAACATGTCTCTTAATAAACACAGACAAATGCAGTGAACATAAGATTGATTTGTTCTTTTGCACTTGAAATTATTTGTCCATTTTTTTCTTTAAGAAAACGGCTTGAAGTGAAAATTAACCAACGCTGGAAAAGCAACTCCAGATTGTTACCATGTGTCATTGATACAGAAAAAAAATTGTATGAATATAAGTTCAGTTTGTTCAGAAACCAGTATCGATATGAAGGTTTCGTTACCATCATCGTAAATGTTTGATCGATACCCAGGCCTAGTGAAGATGAAGATAAACTCAATCACACGAGGAGCCAAAATGTTTCAGAAGTTTCAAATCCCGGGTCAAACAAAATGTATATATTTACCAAACACGATGTAGTTTTTCCATATTATTCTTTGAGGCTCGATTTATTTTAGCTACTACTCTTGACCTTCTTGACCTCTGGCAGTAACCCCATCACACCGGTGGGTCACTTGAGTTTGAACCTGCCTACGATCACGAAGGTCATGGTTTCAGTCTTGAAAGAGAAGCAGAAATGGCTGCAACTACACATGAAAGGTGATGGAAGAGTGGAGGTAGATGTGATGATTGTCGAGAGGATGCGTCACTAGGCAGCATGGTTGTCGAGTGGGGGGTTCAAGGGGGACATGTCTGGTCAGGTGGCACGGGAGTGTCGAGGACCAGAAGGTGGGAAGACCATACGTCGTCTTTTAACAACGGACATGTTCTATTTTTGTTTCATTCATCTCTGAGATGTAAAGTGTCTTTCGGGGGAATTCAGAGAACGAGTTTGACTCGGTTATAAACTTTATAAACTGAAAAACCCTCAAAATGTTGCGACGTCTCCAGCGTCCTCGATTTACAACGTGGTTACCCTGGAAAGGAGGCAACATTTTAAAGAAATTATACGACCGACATTCCTTTGGAAGTTAATAAAAATTCTTGAGGTTAAATACTCTGTGTAGCTTCTCAACCAGGGAAATATTTTCCAAAAGATTTAGATTTCTGTGGATTTCAATATAATTCTCTATTTAAAATCTATAAAATGTTAAAATATTAAACTTTTTTTTCTTATCTACAAATGACATTTGTTATTGCGGGACCACTTTACAAATAATACTTAGTGGGTCGATACGTTTGTGGTTCTGTGATTGACAGATTAAAGATAAAGACACCTGTTCTTATCTTGACGCTAGCCACCAGCTAGCCACCAGCTAGCCACCAGCTAGCCACCAGCTAGCCACCAGCTAGCCACCAGCTAGCCACCAGCTAGCCACCAGCTAGCCACCAGCTAGCCACCAGCTAGCCACCAGCTAGCACGTCAAACTGGTCTCAAGCGGTCCTGGGTCTCACTGGTACGTGGAAGTGTGTACTGGTCATCTGTGATTTGTGGACACAACGGAGGAGTTGGTGTTAGCATGATGCAGAAGTCAGTGAAAGAACAGCGCGGGTCCGGGGGTGCGTCTTTTCTTGGGACACTGGTGGTCCTGGACTGGGAGGAGCAGGCATGGATGGAGGGCAGGTGCGTGACCCAGCGAGTACCAACATATTATCGAGGGACTTGATACGAGACGGTTGCCTGGATCTCACTGAAACACTAGAAATGTCGACGGCGTCCAATAAGATCTCAGCATCCGGTGGAAAGTCTCCGTCTCGAGCTGAAAGGCTGGTGTTTTCTTTCCCAGGAAGATCTTAAGAAGATCACCAAGAAGGTCGTGGTCTGATGAATGACTTCTGGGTTCTACGGTTCTTCTTTGTTACTACAAAGTCTTCAGGGTCCTGATCCTAGGTCAGCTCTGGTCCCCGCTGACGAAAAAAGAACACATTGTTCAAAGTCATCTGGGCTGATCCAGTTCTTCTTCGGGCAGGTAGAGGGGGGGCGGGGTGACCCGCTAAGCCACGCCCCCTGGTCAGAGCGCCTCCTGGTTGGCGGTCAGGTACTCCTCCGCTCTCTTGTGGGCCTCCAGAGCTTTGATGGTGTAAACGTCCTGAGGGAGCTCGGACTTCCTTCTCATCAGGACCTTGCCCTGCTTCAGGTCCTTCTGTCCCTGAAAACACAAAAACACCACAGACGTCATGAGAGGTCCGGAGAACGGGGGGCGAGCGGATCCTACCTGTGACGCTTCCGTCTCCACCGTCTTCTTCAGCAGCTGGATGTCCTCGGCTGTGGGGGTCTCCGTCTCCATGGAGTAGACGGCGACCGAACCGTCGCTGTAGACCATCAGCTGCACACACACACACACAACACACACACACACACACACACACACACACACACACACACACGTTAGCCGTGGATGTGAAGACAGTTAAGAGTCACAGTACCTCGTCTCTGTGGAGTCCTGGGCGGAGCTTGTTCATCTGACAGGAAACAAGTGATTGACATGTCAAACTTTGATTGTTTTTTCCCCCCAAGAAGTGATAATAATAATTCAATAATGTCCATTATAAGTTTGAATTCAAATAATTAAATCTAAATTAATAAACACATTTTACATTTTCAAGACAGTGTTTGAGATTATAATTCAAATAATTAAGTTTTTAATTCGTATTATTTTAAATGTAGATTAAAAACGTTGGTAAAATTGTAACATCAGACAAAAGGTTTAAGTGTGTGTAGGTGTGTGTATGTGTATGCATGTTTAGGTGTGTGTATGTGTGCGTCTGTGCGTTTAGGTGTGTGTAGGTGTGTGCATGTGGGTTTAGGTGTGTGTATGTGTGTGTAGGTGTGTGTCTGTGCGTTTAGGTGCATGTATGTGTGTGTAGGTGTGTGTATGTGGGTTAAGGTGTGTCTCTGTGCGTTTAGGTGTGTGTAGTTGTGTGTACGTGTGTGTACGTGTATGCATGTTTAGGTGTGTTTAGGTGTGTGTATGTGTGTGTATGTGGGTTTAGCTGTGTATGTGTTTCGCCGTCTCTGTATGCGTTTTGTTGTGTGCGTGTTTAGTTGTGTGTGTGTTTAGTTGTGCGTGTGTTTAGTTGTGCGTGTGTGTGTGTGTGTGTCCGTACGTTTAATTTGTTTTATATTACACATCAATCAAAAACACTATTAAATCAACATATTTATATTAAATGTACAAGGATTAAAGAATATTGAATTTAGAAAATGTATTTTTAAATTAGTGGAATTAAAACATCAAACTATTTGTAACACCAATGTGTTGAATGGTGTGTTGTTGTGTGTGCGTGTGTGTGACTCTATTGTATCATCAGTGTGTGTTTGTACAAAACTCTCTTTTCATTGAAACATTGACATTAGAAAATGATCTTAAGCTCCGCCCACTGAAAACACTAATCACGCCCACTCTGCTGTGATTGGTCGTTCGGGGAGAACTTTTTAAGTGATTATTAGTAAAAAGTGGAGAGAAAAACTAAATCAATAAAAGCAACATTAAATATATTGTGACGACACCAGACTTCGTACCTGTGGGTTCAAGCGAGCGAGGCCTTCTATCTTGTTCCAGATCTCCTCTCTCTCTTTCACTTTGTATTTCTCTCTGCAACACACAACACACAGTTGTGCGTCTGCATCAAGGGTTCGTGTTCACGTGTGTTACTTTTGTTTCTCAGCCTTGTATTGCTGCGTGCAGTCGTCGAACAGCTTCTGGTTCATCTCCATGAAGAGCTTCAGAGCGTTGTAGATCAGGCCGTGGATGGTCCTGCACACACGCCGTGACGAGTGTGTGAGTCGAGTGTGTGAGTCAAGTGTGTGTGTGCGTGGGAAGTGAGTGTGTTACTTGTTCCAGTGGGTCTTGGAGTTCTTGTAAAGTGCCGGGAACATGATGGGAAGAATCCTGGCCGCGTTGTCACTGATCAGACTCATGATGTACTCGTTGTTCCAGTAGTAAAGAGCCCGTTCTGCCACCTGCACAGAACCCACGTCTGGATCAGAACCATCGTATGCATCACAATATTGAAGCCAACATTGTTAAACTAATGGGTTTTCAAGCATTTATATTGTCGCCAACCATTGAAATCAAAAGAGTGTATTGAAGGTTGAATTTGTAGTTTTTTTAAGTATTTTATTTTATTTTTATTTTTTTACATCAAGTTCAAGCTTCTTATTCAAATAATTGAAAGAAAAAATGTTCTAAACTAAATATTTATGAATGATAAATTATGCATGTATGTGTGTGTCTGTGCGTGTAGGTGTGTGTCTGTGCATGTGTTTAGGTGTGTATGTTTGTAGGTGTGTGTCTGTGCATGTGTTTAGGTGTGTATGTTTGTAGGTGTGTGTCTGTGCTTGTAGGTGTGTGTGTTTGTGTTTTTGTTTGTTTGTTTTTGTTTGTGTGTTGTGTTTTGTTTTTTTTTTTTTGTAGGTAATGTGTTGTAGGTGTGTGTCTGTGCATGTGTTTAGGTGTGTATGCTTGTAGGTGTGTGTCTGTGCATGTGTGTAGCTTTTTTTTTTGTTTTTTTTTTGTGGTTTTTGTGTCTGTGCATGTAGGTGTGTGTCTGTGCATGTAGGTGTGTGTCTGTGCATGTAGGTGTGTGTCTGTGCATGGTTAGGTGTGTATGCTTGTAGGTGTGTGTCTGTGCATTGTAGGTGTGCTGTCTGTGCATGTGTTTAGGTGTGTATGTTTGTAGGTGTGTGTCTGTGCTTGTAGGTGTGTGTCTGTGCATGTGTTTAGGTGTGTATGTTTGTAGGTGTGTGTCTGTGCTTGTAGGTGTGTGTCTGTGCATGTGTTTAGGTGTGTATGTTTGTAGGTGTGTTGTGTGCTCTGTGCATGTGTAGGTGTGTGTCTGTGCATGTGTTTAGGTGTGTATGTTTGTAGGTGTGTGTCTGTGCATGTGTGTAGGTGTGTGTCTGTGCATGTAGGTGTGTGTCTGTGCATGTAGGTGTGTGTCTGTGCATGTAGGTGTGTGTCTGTGCATGTGTTTAGGTGTGTATGCTTGTAGGTGTGTGTCTGTGCATGTAGGTGTGTGTCTGTGCATGTGTTTAGGTGTGTATGCTTGTAGGTGTGTGTCTGTGCATGTAGGTGTGTGTGTGTGTGCATGTATTTAGGTGCATGTCTGTGCATGTAGGTGTGTGTTTGTGCATGTGTTTAGGTGTGATTAGGTGTGTGTTTGTGCATGTGTTTAGGTGTGATTAGGTGTGTGTTTGTGCATCTAGGTGTGTGTGTGTGTGCATGTATTTAGGTGCATGTCTGTGCGTGTAGGTGTGTGTCTGTGCGTTTATGTTTCTGTGCGTCTCGGTGTGTGTTTAGTTGTGTGTGTGTAAATATTTATCAATTCTAAAATGTTGGTTCAATAACTGATGCGTCTCTTAACACTATTGATGTAATTATTGAACAGAATTATTAAAAGACTAACAGTTAAAAAATGATAAATTAAGAACTAAATAATTATTGGAACAACAATATCAAACTCTGTGTTAAAAGATATAGATTTTTTTATTTATTTTAAAAATCAATTAAAGTCAACCTTTCAAACTAGCCGGCCGGTTCTGGTTCTGGTACCTGGAAGTGTGGACTGGACACACACTTGGCCAGCTGCCTGAACAGCGGCTCCTGGACCTTGACGAACTCGGACGGCTCGATCACGTCCAGGATCTCCTCCAGCTCGTTGAGGAACATCACCTCTTTGGGACTGTGGGTTTTGGGCCAGAACTTTAGCAGACCCACGATGACCTGCAAAAAGGTCAAAAGGTCAGAGTCCACTTAGAAGCACAGGAGTCATGCTGGTGTCGAGTGAGACTCACAGGTTCTGTCAAACTACTGTCCTTCTCCAAGAACTGGACCACACAGTACGCCAGCTGTAGAACACAGAACCATCATCGTCCTGGACATGTTGTTGTGTTAACAGACCAACACAAACAAACACACACACTCAGCCGTGGGTGACACACACACACACACAACACACACACTCACCTGTGGGTGGTAAACACTCAGACTCTTGACTTTGTGTAGCGGCAGTAAAACCCGGATGAGAAACATTTTGTGTTCTTCTTTCAGAGGGAGAGCGAAGCCGTTGATGATGCTGAGGAGAGGGTCAGAGGTCAGAGGTCAGTGTCGGTCAGCGTCACCTGCTCGTGCAGACGCACAACTGAAATGATGAATCCTCTCACACACACGGACACACAAACAACAGTTTTCTCCAGGTGTTATGATGATTGACTTTACAGAGAATATGAGATTTGATCCAAGTTTTTAAATAAAAATAAATGATCTTGTGGATGTGGGTGTGCGTTTAGGTGTGTGTCTGTGTGTGTGTGTGTGTGTGTGTGTGTGTGTGTGTGTGCATTTATGTGTTTGTCTGTGCATTTAAGTGTGTTTGTGTGCATTTAGGTGTGTGTGTGTGTGTGTTTGTGTGCATTTATGTGTTCGTCTGTGCATTTAGGTGTGTGTCTGTTCATTTAGGTGTGTGTGTGTGTGTGTGTGTAGGTGTGTGTCTGTGTGCAGTTAAGGTGTGTATTTGTGCATTTAGGTGTGTGTGTGTGTGTTTGTCAGCGTTTAGGTGCGTGTCTGTGCATTTGTGTGTGTCTGTGCGTTTAGGTGTGTGTTTAGGTGTGCGTTGAGATGTGCGTGTGCGTGTGTGTGTGTGTGTGTGTGTGTGTGCGTGTGTGTGTGTTACCTTCCCAAGATCTCTAAAAGCTCAGCAATTCCATTGTGATGTTCGGTCTCATAGATGAAACTAGAACAAGAGAAGTTGTGTTTGAGAACGAGAGAAGAAAAAATGTTATGTTTGAGAATAAGAGAAGAAAAAAGTTGTGTTTGAGAACGAGAGAAGAAAAAAAGTTATGTTTGAGAATAAGAGAAGAAAAAAGTTGTGTTTGAAAATAAAAGAAGAAGAGAAGTTGTGTCTCTGGATCTGATCTCACACCTGTAGAATATGTTGTTGATCTGCCGGCGGATGTACGCACGCAGACCCAGGAACTTCCCGTAGATGCGATGAAGGATCGTCTTGAGAAAATCTCGTTCTCTCGGGTCTTCACTGTCGAACAGTTCCAGCAGCTGAAGAATATAGAAGATTCTCTCTTTACCCTCAAAGTACAACAACGCTTTGTTTACAATAAAAACTAATTATTAAATGTAAAAAAATAGGCATTTAATTATTTACATGCACATGAACAAATAACTATGTATAGATACATTAAAAGTTACATTAGTTTCTATTCTTACACTCACACAAACAAACACAAACACACACACACACACACAAACACACTTACTGAGAGCACAAACTTCTGGTCAATATACTTCTTGGCTACGTTGGGCTGAAAGTCGGGCGACTCCAAGAACCGCAGAAAGAACTCGTAGACCAGCTGAAGAAGAAGAAGACGACGAGTGTCATCATCAACAAAGTTCTCACTGGAAACTACTTTCCAGACTCCAGTGACGACAACAATGTCTTTACAAAAATCTACATCTTGATCGAACGAACCTGAAGATGCGGCCAGGCTGCCTCCAGGGTCGGCTCATCTTCTTCCGGGTCAAACTCTGCACCGGTCGGGTTGGAGGACGGCGGCAGAGTCCGGAACAAGTTGACTGAAAACTGAGGAACAAAGGTCAGTCAGTGAACAATAGAGGATCTGAATAAACAAGGTATATCTGAAGGGACAAGTTCATTTTGAAGTAGGTGTAATTGTGAAAAAAGTGAAATATAGAACAGAAAGTAAGAAAACTAAGTAGTACAGTTGTGAAGTGACGACTCATGAACATTATAAACATCACCATCTGAAGTAGTTGTGATCAAAGGTAAGATGACAAAAAAACAACTACATTTTCAAATCTATTCACTTAATAAGTTGCAGTTCTTTTGAAAGAAGTGAACATGAAAGACAAAATATGAAAACGACAAACTCCTGCAACATCTTTCCTTTCTTTCCAAAATCATTTCTTTATCCGACAAAATGACATTCCTCATTACAGATACACATTTGAGGATGAAACCTTGATAGAACCAGAATCATTGTCATAATAATAGCAGAATAATTCAGCAAAGGGATTGACAAATTATATTTGTCAGAGTTATAACCGGACGTGAAGCGTGAACTTCCAAGAGTTTCCTCTAAAGAAGTTAAAATACAAGCATCGTTACTTTATTCATTCATTGTTGTAACAAATGTATATGTGTAGTATTGACAAGTACTTGACTCTTTTGTTGTAATACTGTAGTCACAAGGATATATGTGTAGTATTGTCCAGTACTTGACTCTTTTGTTGTAATACTGTAGTCACAAAGGATATATGTGTAGTATTGTCCAGTACTTGACTCTGGTGTTGTGATACTGTAGTCACAAGGATATATGTGTAGTATTGTCAAGTACTTGACTCTGGTGTTGTGATACTGTAGTCACAAGGATATATGTGTAGTATTGTCGAGTACTTGACTCTGGTGTTGTGATACTGTAGTCACAAGGATATATGTGTAGTATTGTCAAGTACTTGACTCTGGTGTTGTGATACTGTAGTCACAAGGATATATGTGTAGTATTGTCGAGTACTTGACTCTGGTGTTGTGATACTGTAGTCACAAGGATATACGTGTAGTATAATCAAGTACTTAACTCTTGTGTTGTGATACTGTTGTCACAAGGATATATGTGTAGTATTGTCCAGTACTTGACTCTGGTGTTGTGATAGTGTAGTAACAAGTATATATGTGTAGTATTGTCCAGTACTTGACTCTGGTGTTGTGATAGTGTAGTAACAAGTATATATGTGTAGTATTGTCCAGTACTTGACTCTTGTGTTGTGATACTGTAGTCACAAAGGATATATGTGTAGTATTGTCCAGTACTTGACTCTGGTGTTGTGATACTGTAGTCACAAGGATATATGTGTAGTATTGTAGAGTACTTGACTCTGGTGTTGTGATACTGTAGTCACAAGGATATACGTGTAGTATAATCAAGTACTTAACTCTTGTGTTGTGATACTGTTGTCACAAGGATATATGTGTAGTATTGTCCAGTACTTGACTCTGGTGTTGTGATAGTGTAGTAACAAGTATATATGTGTAGTATTGTCCAGTACTTGACTCTGGTGTTGTGATAGTGTAGTAACAAGTATATATGTGTAGTATTGTCCAGTACTTGACTCTGGTGTTGTGATAGTGTAGTAACAAGTATATATGTGTAGTATTGTCCAGTACTTGACTCTGGTGTTGTAGTATTTACAGACCACATGACTCTTGACAAAGTCGTTACTGATTTCATTTGTTTTAAAAAACAAAATATGTCCAAACATCAGCTTTAAAAGCTGCTGGAATCACTGTATCCTCTCGTCCTCAGTCATCTCTGAGATATCACAGGATTTTATAGTGTCTTAGGTGCTGACAACATATGGACTGATGCCACCTAGCAGCACAAAGCTTAATAATAATAATAAGAGGGGGTCACAGGGGGGCTCTAGCCTATCACAGTTTCTTAGGGTGAGAGGCGAGGGACACCCTGGCCAGGAGTCGGTCGGGGGACACAAAAACAACACTCTCTTGGACAATTTCCCCAAGTTCTCAATCAACCTCTATAACGACTCAGAACTTCATCTTGAAAGAAGATCATCTGGTCCCTCAACTTTTCAGGTGTTGTCAGAGAGTGTAGTTTTGTGTAGTTTTGTGTCAGCGCGTGAAAGTGTGTGAACAGACGAACACTACCATGATGACGGCCTCGGGGTAGATGCACTCGGTCACGACGTCGCTGTTGTGCGTGATGTACTCCACCATCTCGTTGAGCCCGGCTCGCTTGACCTCCTTGTACTTGAGGTCGCTGAGCGGGTCGGCCACGAAGTCGAACAGGACGCAGCACTGACGCAGCTTCTGCACGAACAGCTCCTCACGATCCACCGGGGGCGCATCTGAGCGGGCGAGCGAAGAGGTCAGCGGGAGAGAGAGAGAGAGAGACCTGGACTCGTCACACACACCTTTGAGAGCCGGGAGCTTCTGCAGCTCTCGGTTCCGGGTCAGACTGAAACGGGACGAGCTCTGACGCCTCTCCTTCTTCACCAGCTGTGGCCCTCCAGAGTACTTGATCTTGTTGAGCTGGGTTGGCGGCGGCGTGCTGTTGCTGGGTCGCTTGCTGCCGCTCTGCTGCTGCGTCTGACCACGAGATGAACCAAAACAAAACATTCGTCGATCAAGAACTTTGACTTTTGGCAGTTAAAGAGTCGAGAAAAGACAAGTTGTACATTGAAACAAAGTTGTAGTACCTGCTCTTTGAAGTAGTTATGCTTTGTTTACACAATGAGTCCCTTGGAGATCAATTAATAGACACTCAAATCAACACTTTAGTTGCACTTTACTCTTTCTCCTCCTAACTGGTGTCAGACTTTGTTCTGTACTTTTGATATTTGGAACCAGGCAAGTAAGTGCAAGAAAGCTGCTGAAATAGCAGCAAGAAAATGTACATTGTTGGGAATAATCTTTGAAATTAAATAATGTTGTCGTGATGGACTCGTGCAGATGTTTGGTGCTTTATAATTTACAGTATTTGTTTATATAACTTGCATTTCACTGTAAGAGCTCATGTTATGGATTACATAAAAACTGACAGTATCAATGTATTTTAATTAAATTAAAAATAAAACTAGAAAATCTGCATTTCCAGAAGAAAATGTAGTGTGAATGCTGAATCTGCTGAAGCTGTAAACTGAAATGCTTGAAAGTATTTTACGAGTATTCAAAGTGAAAACGTGTGGAAACTTGAAATGATGGCATGACTGAGAAAAAATGATGTGAAGACGTTGAAGTAAACAGAAAATGTTCCGAAGAAAAAGAAGAATCCAAAGGAGAAGAAGAAACAAATAGTAGAATTTGCAGTAGAAATGGAAGTAGTAGAAGTAGAAGTATAATTAGTAAAACTAGTAGTAGAAGTAGAAGAAGCAGCGGAAGAAGTAGTAGAACTAGAAGAAGAAAGTAAGTAATTATTATTTATAGAGCTGTAGAATTTATAGTAGAAGTAGAAGTGGGAGTAGAAAAAGTAGTAGAATTAGTAGTAAAAGTAGAAGCATAAGTAGTAAAAGCAGTAGTAGAATGAGTTGTAGATGTACAAGTACAAGTAGTAGAAGTAGTAGTACAAAAAGTAGTACAAGAAATAGTAGAAAGTAGACAAAAGTGTTTTTAAAGTTGAATGAAGTTTGTAGGTGCGAGTAGATGAATGAACCTGAAGGTCAAAGTAGAGGGAGTTGAAGAGTTTTATCGCTCAAGTGAATGGGGGAAAAAAGGGTAGAAAAAGAGGAATAGAAGAAAGAGAAGAAGAGATAAAAGAAAGATAGTACATAACACCGTTTTTGAGAACGAGCCGTATTGAAAAAGATTTGAATGATTCCAATCGATGTTGTACTAAGTTTAGGTCAGAAGAGCAGAAGTGGATCATAATATCATTGTGTGAATGAAGGCATTAAATGAACAAAATGACGAATAAACAACAAAATCGTTAATAAAAAAAACAAAAACATTAATAAAAATTAAACAAAAACAACAAAACTACCAGGCCTGTGTGGATAACTTTCATACATTATGACATTATGTGGTTATATATTCATGTGTTTGAGCTTTTATTAGATTCACAGATGGTTTAAGAAAACATTTAATGGCTCTTTATCTTCAACAACATCAATCAGTTGCTCAGATGTTCAGGCAGTTTCACTGAAAACCAATGAGATGAAAACTGTAGTTTTTACATTAAACTCATGTCACATGTGAGCAGCACTCATGACGGTGCGTCTCACGAGAACATCTACCCTATGGTCGTGACGACGAGTCAGACCCTGACCTCCAGTTAGAATCTGGCTTTAAAGCAGCGAAAAAAAAATGTGACTCAAAGTGCCAGGAGTGCATCATGGGATGTTTATACCTCCTCGGAGTTCTCGGCAGCAGCGGCAGCAGCAGCAGCAGCGGAAACATCCCTGTCGCCTCCTCCAGAGTTCTTTGCACCGCTTTTGTTGGACTTGCTCGACTCCTGCTGCAACAGTGAAGACAAGTACATTGTTAGTCCACACAAGATTATACGTACAAATACACATGATGAACAAGAAAGAGTAAGTAAGTAATTTTTATTCTTTACACAAAGCGCTTAAACAATCAGAACAATATTCAATAAAGTATATACTTTAAAGGTCAAGATAAAACTGATAACACAACAGGAGTTCCAGAAAATCAAGGAAAAGCCTGAACAAATAAAAACGTCTTAAGATGTTTCTTAGAGGAGTCAGTAGATCCATCAAGTGCAAAGAGAGAGAAGATGGTTCCAAAGCTTAGGAGCAACAGCCTGGAAGGATTTCTCTTTTCTGGTCCTGAACCGTGTTCAGGAACCATCAGTAGATTCTGATCCACAGACCTCAGAGCCCGAGCTGGGGTGTAAGTCTGGATCAGATCACTGATGGAAGGTCTGACCATGAATAGATCTGAAAGTAAGAACCAGAATTTTAAAATGATCCTGAAAGAAACTGGAAGCCAGTGAAGAGTTTTAAGGATCAGAGAAATGTGAGTTCTTCTACTAGAGCAGCTCAGAATTCTGGCTGCAGAGTTTTGTATGAACTGCAGGCGAGACACATCCTTCTTGTTTAGACATGAAAATAAAATGTTACAATAGTCCAGACGAGAAGAAACAAACACATGGATTACAAGCTCCAGTTCACGTTCCGAAAACATTTTCCTAAGTTTAGAGATTTTTCTCAGTTGAAATAAACAGTTTCTGGTTAGTTTTCTTCAGTGTTGAACTAGAGACATGTCTTTATCAAATACAACACCCAGGTTTCTCAGGCTCAGTTTGACAGACTGACCTAAGTCACCCAAGTACTGACTCAACTTAGTCCACACAAGCATGACACGTTCAAATACACATGATAAACAACAAAGTACAGACATTCTTAGTCCACACAAGCATGACACGTTCAAATACTCACGATAAACAACAAAGTACAGACATTCTTAGTCCACACAAGCATGACACGTTCAAATACACATGATAAACAACAAAGTACAGACATTCTTAGTCCACACAAGCATGACACGTTCAAATACTCACGATAAACAACAAAGTACAGACATTCTTAGTCCACACAAGCATGACACGTTCAAATACACATGATAAACAACAAAGTACAGACATTCTTAGTCCACACAAGCATGACACGTTCAAATACACATGATAAACAACAAAGTACAGACATTCTTAGTCCACACAAGCATGACACGTTCAAATACTCATGATAAACAACAAAGTACAGACATTCTTAGTCCACACAAGCATGACACGTTCAAATACTCATGATAAACAACAAAGTACAGACATTCTTAGTCCACACAAGCATGACACGTTCAAATACTCACGATAAACAACAAAGTACAGACATTCTTAGTCCACACAAGCATGACACGTTCAAATACTCACGATAAAAACAACAAAGTACAGACATTCTTAGTCCACACAAGCATGACACGTTCAAATACTCACGATAAACAACAAAGTACAGACATTCTTAGTCCACACAAGCATGACACGTTCAAATACTCATGATAAACAACAAAGTACAGACATTCTTAGTCCACACAAGCATGACACGTTCAAATACTCATGATAAACAACAAAGTACAGACATTCTTAGTCCACACAAGCATGACACATTCAAATACTCATGATAAACAACAAAGTACAGACATTCTTAGTCCACACAAGCATGACACGTTCAAATACTCACGATAAACAACAAAGTACAGACATTCTTAGTCCACACAAGCATGACACGTTCAAATACTCACGATAAACAACAAAGTACAGACATTCTTAGTCCACACAAGCATGACACGTTCAAATACTCATGATAAACAACAAAGTACAGACATTCTTAGTCCACACAAGCATGACACGTTCAAATACTCATGATAAACAACAAAGTACAGACATTCTTAGTCCACACAAGCATGACACGTTCAAATACTCATGATAAACAACAAAGTACAGACATTCTTAGTCCACACAAGCATGACACATTCAAATACTCATGATAAACAACAAAGTACAGACATTCTTAGTCCACACAAGCATGACACGTTCAAATACTCATGATAAACAACAAAGTACAGACATTCTTAGTCCACACAAGCATGACACGTTCAAATACTCACGATAAACAACAAAGTACAGACATTCTTAGTCCACACAAGCATGACACGTTCAAATACACTCATGATAAACAACAAAGTACAGACATTCTTAGTCCACACAAGCATGACAGGTTCAAATACACATGATAAACAACAAAGTACAGACATTCTTAGTCCACACAAGCATGACACGTTCAAATACACATGATAAACAACAAAGTACAGACATTCTTAGTCCACACAAGCATGACACGTTCAAATACTCACGATAAACAACAAAGTACAGACATTCTTAGTCCACACAAGCATGACAGGTTCAAATACACATGATAAACAACAAAGTACAGACATTCTTAGTCCACACAAGCATGACACGTTCAAATACTCACGATAAACAACAAGGTACAGACATTCTTAGTCCACACAAGCATGACAGGTTCAAATACACATGATAAACAACAAAGTACAGACATTCCTCGTCCACACAGGATTATACGTTCAAATACACATGATAAACAACAAAGAACAGACATTCTTAGTCCACACAAGCATGATACGTTCAAATACACATGATAAACAACAAAGTACAGACATTCTTAGTCCACACAAGCATGATACGTTCAAATACACATGATAAACAACAAAGTACAGACATTCCTAGTCCACACAAGCATGACACGTTCAAATACACATGATAAACAACAAAGTACAGACATTCCTCGTCCACACAAGCATGACACGTTCAAATACTCACGATAAACAACAAGGTACAGACATTCTTAGTCCACACAAGCATGATACGTTCAAATACTCATGATAAACAACAAAGTACAGACATTCTTAGTCCACACAAGCATGATACGTTCAAATACACATGATAAACAACAAAGTACAGACATTCCTCGTCCACACAAGCAGGACACGTTCAAATACTCATGATAAACAACAAAGTACAGACATTGTTAGTCCACACAGGATTATACGTTCAAATACACATGATAAACAACAAAGTACAGACATTCCTCGTCCACACAAGCATGATACGTTCAAATACTCATGATAAACAACAAAGTACAGACATTGTTAGTCCACACAGGATTATACGTTCAAATACACATGATAAACAACAAAGTACAGACATTCTTAGTCCACACAAGCATGATACGTTCAAATACACATGAAAAACTACGTTCAAATACACATGATAAACAACAAAGTACAGACATTCCTCGCCCACACAAGCATGACACGTTCAAATACACATGATAAACAACAAAGTACAGACATTCTTAGTCCACACAAGCATGATACGTTCAAATACACATGATAAACAACAAAGTACAGACATTCTTAGTCCACACAAGCATGACACGTTCAAATACACATGATAAACAACAAAGTACAGACATTCTTAGTCCACACAAGCATGACACGTTCAAATACACATGATAAACAACAAAGTACAGACATTCTTAGTCCACACAAGCATGACACGTTCAAATACACATGATAAACAACAAAGTACAGACATTCTTAGTCCACACAAGCATGACACGTTCAAATACACATGATAAACAACAAAGTACAGACATTCTTAGTCCACACAAGCATGATACGTTCAAATACACATGATAAACAACAAAGTACAGACATTCTTAGTCCCCCCAACATGAAACGTTCAAATACACATGATAAACAACAAAGTACAGACATTCTTAGTCCACACAAGCATGACACGTTCAAATACTCATGATAAACAACAAAGTACAGACATTCTTAGTCCACACAAGCATGACACGTTCAAATACACATGATAAACAACAAAGTACAGACATTCTTAGTCCACACAAGCATGACACGTTCAAATACACATGATAAACAACAAAGTACAGACATTCTTAGTCCACACAAGCATGACACGTTCAAATACACATGATAAACAACAAAGTACAGACATTCTTAGTCCACACAAGCATGACACGTTCAAATACACATGATAAACAACAAAGTACAGACATTCTTAGTCCACACAAGCATGACACGTTCAAATACACATGATAAACAACAAAGTACAGACATTGTGATTGAACACAAGCATGACACGTTCAAATACACATGATAAACAACAAACTTGTGACTGACAATGGTTGCAGAATAAAACCAGAATCACAGAATCAAAGATAATACAGTTTATATCTGAGGTGTCCTTGAGCAACTTCTTCTTCTTAATCCCCACATTGCTGCAGAACTTTCCCCCTCAACCGTCACTGACAGAACTTGACGTCAGGAACCATCACAGGTCACATCCATCCATCGAGCTAATGCTAACCGTTAGCTCCGCTAGCTCCCTCGGCGGGGCCTCTTTTTTGGGGTATTAACTTCTCTGTGGTGCTCGCCCCGTCCCTCCATGACACCTATGGCTGTATCGGAATAGAAAACGAACTCGGTCCCACCTTTTCTTTCTTGACTTTGTTCGGCATCTTGAACCAAGCGGCGTGTTCTCCTCCGCGGAGCCGTGACTCGGACGCTGTCAGACGGACTGCCGCACCTCCCTGACACCGCTTCCGGCCCGATGCAGCCGATTGGCTGCCGATAAACTAATCTGCCTGGAGATCCACAAGTGCATTTTTCCCATTGGTCCGTCCGGCGGCGAGACACGACTTGATTCTTCCCAGCAACAAACACAACCTTCACCGCAAACTGTTCATGAACGAGTCTGACGCGCGTCAGGTCGGACTCCCGTGTTCGTGCACCCGGAGCGTGCGTGTCGGTGCCTCTGCGGTCGTGAGGAATCGCGGTCACGCTTTCCACTGGTGTGACGTCACACCGCGTAAACGCTTGACGTCTATAGACGCTTCCGTCTAGTGGACACAAATATTTCTTTTTCCAACTCATGGGTGACTCATCACTTTCCATTTGGAAAAAAGACTCACTTCCTAATGACTCAAAGGGAAACTCATGTAAAACCCAACTCTCCTGACTCACATGTTTGAAATGTTAAAGTATTTCTGTCCAAGATGCAGTAAATCTGTCATCATGACCATGTTTTCAACTTATTTCATCATAAAGATGAAATCTGGGCGAACGAGAGGTTACGAGAGCCGTTATGACCTAATAATGGCTTCACGCCTCCTCCGGCCAGCTTTGTTTATACAACGAGGATTGATGAAAAACCTTGATGCTTGACCAATGAGTGGGTGTGGTTATGGTCAACAAGATTTCATCTCCAGAATAACAAAGCGTTTTCAGTGGGCGGGGCTTAAGATCATTTTCTAATGTCAATATCTCGAAGAAAAGTGAGTTTTGTACGAACGAACACTGATGATACAATAGAGTCACAACATCTATTTAAGACACACTTAAATCAACACTTTTGTTTCACCTAAATTGTACGAGTCACTTGGACGTACATTTGTATTTCGACTCGTCATTGAAGGACTTTATTGCAAACGACCGTATCAAGTGAACGTCAAGAGAGCTTTAGTCGCATCAAACGAACTGGAAAGTGTAGAAATAATCCAAGTTTTCTTTTTTTAATAAAAGCATGAAATGAACATTTTACAAGAAAGTTATGAGGATCCATGTCTGGACCAACAACCAAGGGAACACAATGGAAAAAAAATAGCATCGTGGACCAGAGACGACTAAAGTAAACAAAAATATAGAGTAAAAAAAACATTCTCAACATTCTCTTTTTTTGTCTTTTTTTTTAGATAACGTGAAAATTGACGTGATCACATTTTTATTCTGAGATACAAGGATGTCTTCTGGACAACAGTTCAGTCCTCGTCACGACCAACTGGACGTGACCACAGAAAGACGCCGCTAATCAAAGTTGAACATCTCAGAGTCCTGCGGGAGCCCCGGGAACTCGGCCGTGATGAAGTCCAGCGAGGTTTCCCGAGTCATCAACTCAGAATCCAACGAGACCGGAAGTAGGTCTGGGTCCAGAGATTCTGTGTCGAACAAACCGCACTGAGAGTTTTCCAGGGTAGAGTCAAATGAAAGCAACGTGGGCTCAGCCAACACCTCCATGTCTGGGGCGGCAGAGTCAGAGTGCACGCAGGCCAGGTCGGGTTCTGGTTCCGATTCCACATGCACCTGTTGCCGCCTTGTTTGGTACCTGGTTTGAGATCTTGTCTGTTGAACGGGTCCTGATGAGCGTGGTTTCCGTTTTGCTGGTGTTCTTTTCTGTTTTGTCCCCTTCTTTGAGTTAGGCGACGTCTCAGGTGTGCTTGAAGACGGAGAGTGCGGGGCCTCGAGATGGACCTCAGGGTTCAAAGGTGTTTGAGATTCTGAGGAACCTGACGAGGGACCGTCACACTGGTTGGACTCTGCCTGATTCTGAGGTTCAACATCTGCAGAGGTTTGCATGGACCAGACAGAAGCAATCTGGACCTCGGTCTGAGCCGGCAGGAGCAGCTCTTGACTGGAAAGCGTTTGAGATGCAGACTTCATCTCTGGTGGGGACCCCTCACATCGGGTGGGCTCAGGTAAAGTCTGTGGTTCTACATCTGCAGGGATTTGCATTGACCAGACAGAAGCAATTTGAAAATCTGTCTCGGTTTGTGTAAGAACCTCTGGACCTGAAGGTGTTTGAGATTCATTAGAGGTTCCTGATAGTGCAGCCTCACGTTGATGAGGTTCTGGGGAGGTCTGGCTCTGAAGTTCAACATCAGCAGAGATGTTAGGAGACGAGACAGAAGCAACCTGTGCTTCTGTGAGAGCTGGTGGAAGAACGTCACGACTCAAAGAAGTTGGACATTCCGACCTCAACTCTGAGGAAACTGATGGGGCCTCACTTTGGTGGGGCTTTGGATGAGTCTGAGGCTCAACATCAGAAGAGATGTTGGGAGACGAGACAGAAGCCACCTGTGGAAGTACCTCTTGATCAGGAGGTAGTGGAGATTCAGAGTTCAACTTGGAGGAACTTGATGGGGCCTCACTTCGGTGGGGCTCCGGGGAAAACTGGGTCTTGGGTTCAATACCCGCAGAGATGTTTGGGGACGACAAAGATGCAATCTGTAAAGAAACCTCTTCATTTGAAGGTAGAGGTGATCCAGACTTCATTTCTGAGGGACTTGATGGAGCAGCATCACTTTGGTCGTGTTCTGGGCGAGGCTGGGTCTGAGGTTCAACATCTGCCAAAATCGGAGCAGCAGTCCGAGTGACTGCCTGAACGTCTGGAACCCGGAGTGGGTCACACTTTTCTGCAATCCGAGTCGGAGGCCGAGCTGGCTCTGTAACTTGGGGGGTTCTTTGCGGCTTCGCAGTACTCTTAGTGCTACTGTCCATACTGGTGGGCTGCTTGATGAGGGAGGGTCCCGATTGGCCGAGGCTGCTATAGAAAATGTCGAACAGATCCTGAGCCTTCGCTGTTGCCAAGTTGCGCTTGGGCATGTCTGGTTTTGGGGCCCCCGCCCCAATATTCATGAAAGGGGGGCTTGACCAACACCGTCTGAGCCTGCTCACTCTCTGGAACTCCTGGAGCTGCGACGTCCGGACCCTCCTCTGAGGAAAGGGGTTCAGCTGAAGAGTCCAGGGTCAGTTTTTGTGGTTCAGGCTTCGACAGAGAAGGGCTTCTGGTAACCGGCAGCGGGGCTTTAAAAATAGGAGGTGGGACGATCATTTGAGGAGGGGTGAAAACATTCGGAGGTGGGACACTGATGGAGGAGGCTGGAAAGCCCATGGAGGGAGGGGCGACATGCAACATGGACGGTGGGGGGACACTTCTTAGCGATGGAGGTAAGTGGACCGGGGGAGGGGGCACCTTACTCGGAGAGGAAGAGATGGTCGGACCTGCTTTTGGGACTGACGGTGATGGTCCTAACGTGGGGCTCACAGCCTGAGTCTGTTGGGTAATCGTCGGGTACGAGGTACAGTCTGGAGGTTTCTGAGGCATGACTTGGGGCGCTGCACTGTAGGCTTGGAAATTGGGCCTCCCTCTCCCTCGGTTAGCTGCTGGTGGGCAGTAAGTTTGGTCGGCCAGCTTTTGAGCAATTTCTCTTGCCATTGCCACGGACTTGCTATAAGCGTCCTCTGGTGGTTTTCCCTTGACCGACTGTTGCTCCTCCTTGATGTACTTGGCTGCCATTTTCTGAGCTTCCTTGCTCAGCTGAGTCTCCTTTTTCTTCCACTGGAACTTTCCAAAAGTAGCCTTTGGAGACGCATGACTCTCCACCGGCTTGGTGGCCTCCATGTTCTGCTTGCGAAGTTTGGCCTTCATAGCCGGACTCGGTCCACAGAAGATCTTTGGCGGCTCATAGGGTTTAAAGACCGCTTCTGTTTTTTTCTCAACATCCCGACTGTGCCCTTCTGACTTCTGCTTGCCATTGTCCAGGACCGGTTCATATTTGGGTTTGAAATCTTGGCCTTTGGACGGCTTTTCATTCTCTCTGGTGTGCCGGGCCTCATGGTGGGACTTCTTGTCGTCCGCCCTGTAGTGCCGGGCTCTGGGCTCCGACTCCCTGCTGTGCTTACGTCCGTCCTCGTCTGGTTTGTACTTGGCCTTCTCGTCCACAGCGCTCCAGGCTCCCTTCGCTCCAGCCTCCACCTTCATGGACTTCACTTTGTTCTGTTTGTCCCTCCAGTCCTCCTCCTCCAACTCCTCCTCCCTCCTCTCCTTGTCTTTTTTCTCCTTTTTCTCCTTCCTCTCTTTGAGTTCTTCCTCTTTGTCATCCTCATGTTTTCGTTTCTTGTGATCGGAACTGAGGCCCGCTTGTCGGTCGAGGTTCCTCTTCTGTTCGTAAAGATGATCCTCGTACGTCATTTTCTGAGGGAGACGAATAATAAGTCAAAATAAAGAAACATTACAATCGATGAAGACATTCATGAGGCTCCACTGTCTGAGAAGAACAAAGACACGCGACCACAGCTCAGATAAAGTACCTTGTACTGTTCGTTGTGTGCGTGTCGAGTCACATGCTCTTCCGCACAAATGGCGTCGCCGTAGAACTGCTTACACAGCAGGCAGTAGAACCCTCTGACGGGCAGCATGAACTCTGACCCTGGAGGGGAAAAAAGCAATACCTTCAACCCTGGTGGACCAAGGACCAAACCACCAACGCTGGGATTGATCGGCACAGAGGCTGTGAGTGAGTTACCTTTGGCTGGCTTTGTCAACCTCTCTTGCCGCACATCCTTGGCAACCTTGTTGGGAATGGACGCCCAGGGCCGGTTGTAAGGATCCAGAGTCTGTGAGGACGCAAAGTTAGCTGCACTGACGAATACATTTTGGGAAACAAACACTCAGACTTTTCATGAAAATCGGATCCCTCTAAACTAGGGGTGCAGTGGGTGCAGGTGTTCGTTCCAACCGATCACGAGGACACCTTTTCACCAGTCAGGAGTCTAAGGAGTGAAATCATTTGTCCGTCTGGTGTTGCTTGTTTACGCTGAAACCTCATTGGTTAAACTGCACATGCTTTATGGGTTGGAACAAAAAACTGCACCCACTGCGGCCCTTGAGGACCGGCTCGGAACCCCTGTTCTAAACAGTACAACGAAAACTTGCCAATTACGTTATGAAACATTCTAAAGAGAAATGGTTGTAGGGCAGTCAAGAGTTTAAATGCGTTAAGATGTCATACATCACCCGAGCCTTCAGTGTTCTCCATGAGACCAGCTGGAAAGAAGTCTTTTAAGACCTCATGTCAAGGCTGAGAAACTGGCCCACGACAAAGAGTGCCAACATATATTTGTATACGTTGTCCGATTCAAACTAATTTCATTTTTACCGAACAGTATTCAACAAAAAGTATCACGTTTTCCGCCTTCAACCTCAGTTTAACTGTCAATAGTCGTCTCCATACAAGTTTTGAAATCAATCAAATGAATGATCTTATCTTAGCTTAAACCATATCAACATTAACATGAATCTCTTGAAAAAAGCCCCAGAAAAATGACTTGCTCTGCAACATCTGACCCTCAAGCCTTGATACTGACACATGTGCAAACGTGTCATATGTAAAAATAGTGTTTTTGGCCCTTAGTGTTACAGACGATATGGGGGAAACGTAGTTTTACATATTTAATCTTTAGCGAGTTAAGTCAACTACACAACAAGCCAAACAAGAGCAGGACAAACCTTGCGGTGCTGCTTGCTGTGCAGATGTGTGAAGAAGTCAAACATGGATCCTGACGTGACGTTACAGCTTCTGCACCAATGATTCCCAGCATCATAGTACTCGAACGGCTCCGGAGGTGGAGTTGAACCTTTGTCCGTAGAAGACTTCCTGTCAGAGTTCGATGTAGCTTGCTGAGCCGACGGGTTCAAGGTCTGAAAGACACAATACGTGAAATGATATTAGTCAGCAGAAGCAGAAAATCAACTCTTGACAAGATCAAAGGAGAATCAAAACCAGTAAAGTGCTGAGAAAGTGCATACCCCAGCCAAGGAGACACTTTTACGTGCCTATATGCTTTATAACCAACTAATTACTTCTGTAATAAAATAATTGTTTTCGCTCCTAATTGGGAATTGATCTTGTGTTACTAGAGGCTCAGTGTGTGGATCTGAAGCGTTTTCAAAGATTTTACAATTTTAACTTCTATCACTTCGTTTCAAGTTTATATAAAAATATAAAGCAAACATACCGTCGGTGGAGTTTTGCAACGAACTTCTGGACTTTTTTCTTGCTTCTCCTCTTCCTGCTTGTGGGGAAGACTTGCGCCCTGAGGCCGGTCCGACGGGCTGAGTCCCAGAATCAGAGCCACTTTGTCGATCTCACTTCGCTTCTTCTCGGCGGACTCGTGCTCCTTACGCAGGCTTTGGATCTGAGAGATCAGCCTCTCCTGCAGGTTGTTGATCTGCTGCAAGTGGGGGTCTTTGTGGCCGTCCTTCTCCCGCCGCTTCTTTCTGAGAAGCTCACCTGAAAAACCAAGAGAAACGTAAAGACGTCTGCGTCTCAGGTGATCGTCCAGTGACCTCAAGTGTCAACTGACCCTGTTGTTTCCGCAGCATCTCCAGCTCTTTCATCAGCTGTTCCTTCTTCTTCATTCGTTCTTCATGATCGACCTTCAGCTTCTCTCGCTCCTCCAGGACCTAAGAGAGCGACACATTCAAGACAGTAAACCACCTGATTTAGTTCCACTATTCGGCCACGGAGGCGACCGACCTTCTTTTTCTGACTCTCCATGTTCTGCTTTTCTGAGAGGTCTTCTTTCGGCGGTGGAGTCGTCTTGGGCGGGGGGGTGATTCTAGGGGCCGGGGGCGGAAGGGTGGGGCGCGGAATCATGGTGGGGATCTGGTGCATGGGTGGCCACTGCTGGGGTACGTAGGGGAGAAAGTTACCATACGGGCCGTACGGTGGGAAAGGTGGAGGCATCATGCCGTGCACCGGAGGCGGGGGGTAGTTGGGGACGGGCCCGGTGCTGATAGGAAGTCCACTGTTGGCTTCAGGGATCTGTGCTGTAACAGGCTTTTGATTCCAATCATTCCTTGGATATTCTGGGGGTTTCGGTGGGTCGCTGCCCTTCTTCTGGCCACGTTCACTGCTCCAACTTTTGGCCCGGTCGCCACTCGGACTGCGACTGTTGCTGTGGCTCTGCCTGCCGTGCGGCGGGCTGCTGTCCGAGCTCCCTGAAGAGTAGCGCCTACGCCGGGTCGGCGTCTTCGGAGGCTTGTTTCCGTGCAAACGCTCCTTGGTCCTTGCTGCCATCTTGGTGATGTCACTGAGACCCAAGTCTAGCCCGATGGTTTTCAGCAGGTCTTGGATCTTTGAATACTCTTCCGCTGCTTCTCTGTCCGTCTCACTTTCTGGATCAACGGGTGGTACTGCTGGGTTCTGGGTCTGTAGTTTCACATCCGTGTAGCTCATGTCCACTGTGGTGCTGATGGCAGGTGCATGAAGGTGGCGAGCAGCGTGAGGAAGAGTTTGGCCGGAGTTGGAGGCATGAACTCTCTGAGACGAGCACTCGCCGTATATATCATCCTCCGTCACGTCCTTGTACAGGTCCAAGCCCTGCTGGTGCAGCGGTGCCGAGGGAGCAGCAGCAGGAAGTGGATCTTCACAGTCCCCATAGAGGAACTTCTCCTCATCCTCGATGTCGTTCGCCTTCTCTCGCTGACCGGTGGTGCTGGCCGCCGGACCCAACAGGTTCAGGATTTCTTTGATCTCCGCATCCAGGTCTGCACGATGAGCCATCTCAGGGTCGGACCGCAGCTGCGACAACATGGCCGCCACGGCGCGAGGTTCCATCCCTTTGACGGCTTGAAGCAACTGCTCGGCAAACTGGTTCATGTTCGATGTTTGAGGCTGACTGAGCGAGTCTGTGGCCTGTAACACCAGAGGAATATGAGATGAAGTTTTATATAAACAACATGAACAGTGAGGGGGGCATGGAGCTGACTAGTTAACACGTGTATAGCCGACTAGTTAACACGTGTATAGCTGACTAGTTAACACTTGTATAGCTGACTAGTTAACACTTGTATAGCTGACTAGTTAACACTTGTATAGCTGACTAGTTAACACTTGTATAGCCAATTAGTTAATACTTTTATAGCAGACTAGTTAACACTGGTATAGCCGACTAGTTAACACTGGTATAGCCGACTAGTTAACACATGTACAGCCGACTAGTTAACACTTGTACAGCTGACTAGTTAACACTTGTACAGCGGACTAGTTAACACTTTTATAGCCGACTAGTTAACACTTTTATAGCCGACTAGTTAACACTTGTATAGCCGACTAGTTAACACTTGTATAGCCGACTAGTTAACACTGGTATAGCCGACAAGTTAACACTGGTACAGCTGACTAGTAACACTTACAGGACTAGTTAACACTAGTATAGCCGACTAGTTAACACATGTACAGCTGACTAGTTAACACTTGTACAGCGGACTAGTTAACACTTTTATAGCCGACTAGTTAACACTTTTATAGCCGACTAGTTAACACTGATATAGCCGACTAGTTAACACTGGTATAGCCGACTAGTTAACACTTGTACAGCTGACTAGTTAACACATGTACAGCTGACTAGTTAACACTTTTACAGCCGACTAGTTAACACTTGTACAGCTGACTAGTTAACACTTGTACAGCTGACTAGTTAACACTTTTATAGCGGACTAGTTAACACTTTTATAGCTGACTAGTTAACACTTGTATAGCTGACTAGTTAACACTTGTATAGCTGACTAGTTAACAGAGTGCAAGACACTAGCTTTCAGGGAGCAGATCCCATGACCTACCGCGAGCGAGTTGTCGGAGTTGTTGCGTCTCTTCAGAATGGATTTGGTCGGCTGGCTCTGAACTTCTTCAGTTCCTTTTTTACCCCAAGCGCTCTGTTGCAGTTTGCCGGTCTTGGGTTTGTGGACCGAGTCGTCGCTGCTGCCGCTCCTGGAACTGCTGCTGCTGCTACTGCTGCTGCTACTACTGCGTCGTCTCTTACTGGAGGTTCCGCTCCTGGCTCTGCTCCGCCCTCTGGAGCTGGATCTGGATCGGGAGCGATGACGACTCTTGCTTCTCCCACGACTCTTGGCCCTGGCTCGGCCGGGACTGCGGCTCTGGCTCCGAGGACGACTTTTGCTTCTCCCACGACTCTTGGATCTCAGATCCTCGCGAGGACGGCTTCTGCTGCGGCCGCGGCTCTTTTCTCGACTCCGGCTCGGACTTTCATCTCTGCTCCAGCTTCGTGCTCCGCCGTGACCTCCGTAAGTCCTGCCAAACAAATCGAGACTTTGAGATCGAGTGGAGTCACCAGGCGAAGCCTCGACCAATATATCCTGCTCATTGCAGAGCGATTTTTTTATTTCTCATTTTTTAAAGACATAATAGCTTTTTTATACTAGATAACAAAACATTAAATATGGAAGGAATCCTCATCCCTGGCAATGTATGAGAGAAAGTCCCTCGCAGAGAAAGTCAAGTGAAACTTGGACAAGGAAATATATTTGAGCACCGTTAGCATCACATAAGGATCAACAAATCATGAATCCTGACTTCACTATGAGAAAAACTGCTGAGAAAATTAAAAAATAAATAAGTTGATTCATTTGAATTTAAGATTTTTGGGGTTTCATATTTGTTTGTTTTTTTGCATTTTCTTCAGGCAAATTGATGCAATTTAAAACAATCTTCTTACAGACTTAAAAACAAACACCCAAGAGAACTGACAAATCATTAGCAAAATATGTTGTGTTTAATTGATAATTAGCAATTAATTTACGGTTTTTTTTATTTGGTATTTATCAAACTTTTAGTAGCTCTGGACTGAAGAATACACTTGAAGGAAGCTCATAAACATTTAAATTGTAAATTTTAAATATTATTGCTTTCTTAACATGTCTTTGAAAGACGTGACGTGGGCGTATAAAAACGTTATGATGCGAGCGATGCTTTCGTCAGCAACTGATATTTTATTTACACATACTGTGAGTGAAGTCACAACAGAAGATTCAGTTTAATGGCGTAGAGTTAGTTTGATATTCTTTCCAGAACCAGTCGAGTCTTATTAGGGGGAACAGAACTAAACATAACACCGACTTCTCTGTGACGTGAGGAACTGAAATTCAAATTCCTACCAATACTTCATCGATATCTCATATCAGACTTTTGGTTGACATGTTCAAAACAAACCTTTTCATAATCAAGACAAAGTGAGAGAAACTTCTTAAGTACCGGTCATGTTGAAGAGGAGACGCTGTCCCCGTCTGCTCGTTGCCCAGAGTGACAGCGAAGTTGTGGTTCACAGGGAGTGATGCTGGAGATCTCTGCAACAGAAGAATTAATGATAAGGAATTTAGCATCATAATAAACTAATGGTCTCCATTAAATACACGAGCAAACCAAAAGGGATAAACAAAGTGGGCTTACAACTGCAAGTGTTGTGATGCCTCAGCAGGCAGAGGTTTGAGAGAAATAATTTATGTTGAAGGACCAGAAGATATACACACGTTTATAAATGTTTCTATTTTTACTTTATCTGAAGACTTCAAGTTGGTCTCGTTCTTCGGTCATGAGCAACAACTATCGATTGGGGAAGAAGAACCAGAAGGTCTCCTCAGATGAAGCGGTTCATTGACTCGTAAAAGCCCAGGAAACGTCCACCTGACAGTGACACACGCGTCCAGGCTAGGAACACTTGATGAAAAGATCGATCGGACTGATGTGATGTATCGATCATCGCTGCAGTGACCGAACCCCGGTAGAGTAACAATGACCTTTTCAAAATAAAACTATATTTGAAACCGGAAAATACGCCTGGAACTCGGTATCCGCGCAAGAGCAAAAACAAACGAGTATTTCACGGAGACGACTCGTTCAGTGCCAGTCATGGTAAACACTCGTTCAGAATGAACGAATCGGTCACAAACGACACACCTCAATAAAGTCATTGAATAAAACGAGAAGATGCAAATGGTCTGTGTCTGTAGGTTCTCGCTACTTTCTCGGAGCTGGACCCTGAAGTGTGGACCATGAAGACCCTCTCACCTCCTGGGATGGATCCACGGACCAGTTGGACCCGGGAGAGGGATACCTCTTCCGTGGCGGCGAGCGTCGGTACGCAGAATGTCCGTGGTCGTGATACTCGGGTTGGTACGGCGTCTTGGGCGGGTTTCTCTCGTCCCTGTAGGGCTGTGGGTTATACGGCCTGTCTGGTCGGGGTCCCCGGCCTACAAATGGCGGCCGGTAGCCTCCTCGGATCGGGGCCCGGCCGCGGTACATCCTGACCTACCGGGTACTGCGGCCGCTAAATCCAAAAGGGGGGCAGAGAGCGGATCCAGCAGGTGTAGCTGGTCTAGGTTGAACACTCGGGTGAGCGCCACATCTCATTCTACATCCACAAACAAACGGATGTTTTGTTTTCTTCTACTGCTCGGCATCGAGATGGAGGACTCGCTGCTGCCCCCGCGTGGACGGTCACGTCACTACAATGTTCATATTTTCATAATCATGGCGCTGGAAAGTTCTCGTAAAGCAACAGACACTTTTGAAAAGCGGTTTGTTTATGTTACGACAACTGAAGATGATAACGCGCCATTTGCTCTGAACAAGTGTATCACGAGAGCTGCCAAAAGGGACCCGTTTGGGGCCAAAAGTTCCACCCACGGACAGCAGGCGGCGCCATTTGTATACATTGAATTAACTAAAAGGTACAATATATATATTTGTACCCAAAAATGTTATTTTTAAAATTGTAATTCATTCGTCTTCCAGAATGGTTGATATCCTGACTCATGGATAATTTCTGGTGTTCTAAAAAATTCACTTTAAAAACATATTTAAGGACAACAGAAATCCTCCTTGAGATAGAGATGATAAAAAAATGATTCAAAGTCCTGATAGTTATTCATTTTTGTTATTTATTGGCATGGGGCAAGATAAAAGGAATACAACGTTACAGTTTCTTGTGGAGGAGAAATAATAGATCATACATATTTATTCAACAGTCAATAAACAGAAAATCAGAAAAAAAAGTCACGCAAGTCTTTCAAACTCTAATAATGGCAAAATCTGTATTTGCCATTCCTGGAGTGCACATGTGTACACAATAGCAAAAGTAGACATCAAATGTTTACATTCAGACACGTGGCCATGAGTTTAAAAAGAAAACTCAAGATCAAAGTCCACCAGTCCATAAAAGAAAGGTGGGCTCATTTGGTCTGCGTGAATATAAATGGTGGAAATTTAAGGTGCTAGCATAACTATTATGGCATTTATCATGAATGATAAAATATACAAATCAGTGAACCTGACAAACCATGTCAAGTGCACAACTTACCTCGTCCTTAACTATGAATCCCAATTCCTTGTGAACCTCATGGGCAGAAGAAAAGTTTTCTCCCAGTAATTCATTTTTAATCACAACACAAAAAAGGTATAAATAATCTTTGACATTATATTAATACATCAATAAATTCTTATTGGCCGCAGTGGAAAGTACTTGGCAAACATGTAACTCAGACGCTAACAACGAAGACATCCTTGATTGTGAGACAGAAGTGAGTTCTGTAAAAATAATAGAGCAAGAAACTGTGAATTCAAGGGATTGACAATTTAGCAGAGGATAAATGTACTTACTGCTAAGGAGATAACTTAACTTAATCATTTTCATTACTCACCTCTATGTGTAACGACAGATACCAGGGAAACTGGACCGATGGCCTAGATTGAACATTGAACAGTCAGTGTATTTATTTACAAATCAGTGCCTAACCAGTGATACAAACTGCTACATCATAAACAATATACGATCAATATTCACTTGTAAAATCTACAATAGCAGATGCCAGCATTAGCAGCAATTATTCAATTGAATCGGGACTTACCAATCATTTGAAGACAAAATATCTTAAAGTTCCGTCCAACTATGCAGCTATGAAATGGGCATTAGTTGCTTTGAACACGGAAGAAAAACAAACCAGACACAGAAAAGTGAAACTGAAAACTTTATTTGGATCTTGTCCAGACACATGTGAAACCTTTTTAGTTTCTGCATCACATACATAAAGAGTAACTAAGAGACACCAAACACAATATTTACCAAGAGATTTAGCCAGACTGGCACTTCTCCCACTTCTCCAGGAAGTCCTGCAGGTTCTGGTTGAAGACGTTGACGCCCTTATGCGACAGATGGATCCCGTCCGGCTGGTACAAACCCGTGTTGGCGCCGCAGCGGATGTTGTCGTGAGAGAGCGACGACCCGCTTATCTCGCTGAAAATGTTGTGGATCCGGCGGTTTACCGTCGTTCGGACCAGGTCCACCTCGTGGCTGTCCAAAGAGTGTGCCCAGGTCCTACGGGGTAAGATGTTAGACCAGACCAGGACGCAGTCTGGGAAAAGGTTTCTTATGGACATCAATTCTTTCTTAACAGACGCCAGGAGATTGGTGGGACTCTCGGTGCTGAGGTCGTTCCCGCCCAGGTGCAGGATCAGAACCTGTGGCCGGGGCCACGAGACCAACAGCTGTTGAAGCTGAAAGAGCAGCTTTGACCAGGTCATACCCGACCAGCCCTGCCACCACACGGTCACCCTACTGGGGTCCAAGCCCAGCTGGGTACCCATCTCCAGGGACTTAGCCTGGGCCTCAGCCCAGTACACCAGCGAGTGACCACAGATCCAAACATTTTGGGCCTTCTTACTGCCACCTGGGCGACCTTAAAAGAAAGAGAAAAGCCAGGCATCAGAGATGCAGTCAAGATCTTTGGTTGTGGCCGAGCGAGCCCTTGTTTATGTCCGGGCTTAATTTCAGCAGAACTTTTAATCGAACCTGGTTACGACCGATTCTTATCGATCAACAACGCTTTCACAGTACAGGCATCGACGATATTGAAGTTTGATATTAGCTCAAATTACACTCAAGTGGACCAGGTCCAAGCGCTCAGTGGGAAAGTACACGGACCGTATAACCGCAATCATTTCACACTTTACGATCTTTGTCTCGACTGCATCGGGGGATGGAAGGCGAGTGAACACAGTTACATTACGTCACCAAGAACTGAGCTTTCGAGATGTTTGTTCGCGATGGAGTGACTCATTGCAGTTACTTCTTTATTGTAGTTTTAACGAACTATGACTTCAAGAGATTGTAAAATAAAAATTCATCATGTCTCGAGAAAAATGTGTTATTTTCAAATGAATCAAAACAACTTCAAGTCATCAATGTTTGGACTAAAGTCTGATATTAACAGTCAGTCTGAAGGAACTGATTCACTTTACCTGGACTTTAAGAAAAACGTGTTCATCTCCGGGTCTTAAAAACAGACACCAACTAGCATGATTTGAGAATAAATAAAATGATACAAACAGAACTTACCATAAAAAGGTTCAGACCAGCATTACCTCGGAAACTGACTGGATGCTTGCAGGAAAGCTGCGCGTATTGATTCCGAAACGTCGTTGATAATTTTGACACTAGACCGATATTTCTTCCGACAATCACATAAAATGCTGACTTGACTGTTAATAATTACATCAAGACGGCAGCCGATCCGAAAACACATGCCATACAAATACATAAAACAGACTTAGGAGCGTCAAAGATCAGTGTCCATTAGCAGTTATATATACTTGCATCGACTGGACTAACCCAGAAACATTTTACATACGGATAAATGCTCAAATCTGATATTCAAACTTAAATGAAATAAATCAACAAAACGAATACTTGCATTTAACTTAAGAGTATTTTCTTTTAAAGAGTCAATGTGAGGTAAAATCAAGTATTTATTTGTGACTTTCGCATCTTAGCTATAACAGTCGAGCGTAAAGGTCCCATATTACCCTGGAAAAAGCTTTTCTATGGTAGAAAATTACAATGTTTCTTTCAGCTGCTTTATCTCTATGAACACACGGCTGCCAACAGTCGTATCGCTTCATCTTCCGCACATTGTAATTGTACAAGCGGTTGTTGTTGAGCCAATAAATGTTTGATTCTGACCAAAGACATTATTTAAAGTGGGGATGAAAGGTAACTCGTCGTTTACATTCATGCAAAGGCACCAAAAGACCCGAAACTACACATAAAAAATGTAATTTTGCATAATATGGGACCTTTACAATAAGTCATTTACCGCATATTCCAAAACACATTTGTCCTAAAAGATTCATAAACGCTAGGAAATAGAAGACATTACTTTGTGCAGGTGATTCTTGATTGAAGGACGAAGGCTTAACCGCGAGTAAAGAGACGAGGCGAGTGGAATAATTACGCAATGATTGTGATTCAGGAGGACGACGAGCGGTTCGAGATTACAGTGGCTAGACGACTGAGATGTTGTCCTCAGCTGCAGGAACTCCTTCGTAAGCTCACGTTCCCTCCACAATATAAACAACGACGTATAATACTGGACATCCACAACGCATCACAAGTTACAAAAACTTCTAACAATGAACAAAGGTCGACTTCAAAACACTTAGCAGGAGGGCCTTAGAAACGTAGCCACGGTCGACACCGTATTATAGACGTAACTTAGCAAGGAGACATACTCACATTGGCTGCATACTAAAGTGAACTAGTACAATTGAAGAGAAAGATATTAATGTGACAAACATATTTTAACTTAGTTTTCCATCTAGCAATCTACACAAGCGGGTCTATAAGTAAATGGTTGATTAAAGTCCTGTACCTGCAGAGATTCCATCCCCTTCCACACAGAGCTTCTTGCAGAAATCTATCTCCTTGGCCAACGCTTTTGTTTTGTAACTGCTCATCTGTAAGAGAAACAATTCTGTCTTCACCACTTGATCACATATCTTGAGTACTTTTATACAGAATCCAGGAGGAAATGTACTCATTTTGACTGCACTTCAGTAGTAAAGCTAAACGACAGTAAAGATGAAATGGATTTAATAGAAGATAGCTATGCTTGCAACACTGTTGCTGTGTCTCAAATCGCATACTTCTCTTAGTACACTAGAAGTTAGTATGCATCAGGATAGTTACGTACTAACTAGTAACTAATTCTCCACAGATAGTATGTCTTAAATCAAACTCTGCTGCTACACACTAACAGGAAATGACGCAACAGCTTCTTCTTCTACTACTATTTAACGATGGTTGTAACCAGCTGTTTGAACGCTATCGCCACCTGCTGGCAGCACGTTTTGCAAGTTACGAAAAAGAAATAAAGAAAAAATATGAGAATCTAAATATTTGCAAGATATTTAAGCTGGTATCAGCAGCGAAGTCGTGTTTATCCTCCTACTGCTGCTGAAAATACACCTGTAAGTATATGAATATATATGCATTTATATACACATTACGTAACTTCCGTTTAAAACGTCATTAAGATGGAGCCGTTTAGGGTGGTTAGTGTCCATCGAACCATACTCAGTTTTGTGGGCGTTTTAGTGCGTCAATTTAGTGTGCATGGAGCACTACATTTCGCATACTAAGAATTGAGACAAACTTATGCACTAAAAATACTTTGAGTACGCTAGTATGCGATTGGAGACACAGCATGTTTTCTAAATAGAATGGAAATGGGTTTGGACTTCACCTGCTTGGTCTTATGATCGTCCTCAGTCTCAGAGCTGGAGGGACTTGAGATTTGTGAAGTCTGAACTGGTAAATTGAACTGCACCGACTTGGTGGTTTTAGCCGGCTGCTGAGCTGCCAAGGACTTCACCGCCTTCATCAACAGGTTTGCTTGGTTCTGCGTAGTCATCGTGGGCGGACATGACGGAGAGCTGAGAGATGGACCTTCATGAAGCGACAACGGGGGCTGACCAGATGACCGCCGGGGTGGAGGGCCAGGTGGAGGTCCCGGAGGAGTTCTGACACTAGGCTGCTCTGGACGCCGTGGTGGAGGTCCCGGGGGTGGTCCTGGAGGTAGCCTTGAAGTCTGAGGGATTTCCGAGTTTGCAAAAGGGTTTCCTGTATTTAATGAAGCTTGACTGTTGAATGAAGAGCTGTTCCCTAAAAAAGGCCAAGTGACTGGTACAGGTGGATGATCATAATTTGTGGGTGGAGGTCCAGGTGGAGGTCTAGGAGTCCCACTTGGTTTGGAGAAATGTAGCTCTTTTTCCATTTTATTAGTCAGGTTTTTCTTCTGCTGTTCTAAGTTTTCATCCTGTTTAATGGCTTGACCTTGGTCCTCTCTCTCTAGGGAAGAGGATTTGGATCTGGACAACTCACCAGAACCCAGCTTGAGTCCAATGTTCCGCAACAGACTGTGTATCTTTTGGTATGGCTCCTCTTGGCTCGCTTCACTAGTGACGCTCGGAGACACCCCTGAAACAGGTAGTTTCTGGTTCCCCTCGACTTGCATCCCCTTCCTCGACTCATCCCGAGCAAGTCCGACGATCCTTGAGAAGCCCTGACCATCTACGACTGCGCGCTCATGTGGCAGCAGTTCATCCTGACCGACTGGTTCTTGTTTGCTTTCGGCAGGTTTTCTTCCGAGCATCCCAAGGAAACGGTCAAGTGGAGGTTTTTCATATTCGGGTAAACTACGTTTGGGGGAGGGTCCACGGGGAGACAGTTCTCTTGGGGATGGAGGTTCAAAAGAACGGGACGGCTGAGTTGATGGTACGATCACAAGTTCTGACTGTGACGACCGGACCGGACTTCGTCGCTCTGGCGATCGCCTATGATCCATGTGGTGCGGAGGATCTACATATGCTGGGTTGTGGTACTGACTGTCGTACGGTTCGTCGTAAACATCGTAGCGGTCGTTGTAACGGTGGCTCATGGGTGGTGCGTCGCTGTAGGCTGGACGGCTGTCTCGGTACGGATCTCTATACGGGTCGTTATAATGGCTGTAGTACGGATCATCGTAAGGGTACGGGTAGCGGTAGTCTGGGTGGTCCTCTGGTCTTTTCAAGATGGGCCTCATTTGCTTGTACTCTGTGACTGGGTTAGCAACACGACCATGGTCGTAGTCAATGCAAGTCTTCTGACCTGGGTCCGGGCCTCTGAAATCCACCAGAGACTTCTTGTAAGCAATCATCTCGTTCAGCTCCTCCAGCTCTCGCTTCTTTCGAACCAACTCATTATCCACCACTGCAGCTCCTCGTGGTGGTGGGCTCCTCTCCCTCCTTCTCTTCAGGCCGTCATGTTCTTGACTGGAGTAGCTTCTCCTCTTGGACCGGTCCCAGCTCCTGCTACGACTTCTGCTTCGGTTCTTGCTCCTGCTACGACTCCTGCTCCGGTTCTTCTCCCTGCTCCTGCTTCTGCTGCTGCTCCTCGAGCGGCTCCTGGTCCGCATGTGTGATCGATCTCGACTGCGGCCGCTTCTATCTCTTGAAGTGCTGCTTCTCTTCTTAAAGACTCGGCCAAACTTGTCTCTGGACGAACTCCTGCTTCGACTGCGAGTACGACGCCGCGGTGGACTCCTGGGTTCCCTGTTTGTACGGAGACTCTTCACCACTGCTTTCATTTTCTCTGCCTCCGATTGAACTTTACTGCGGACGAACAAAAGTTGATTATCCTCAAAGATACTGTATCATCTCTTAATTTGCCAGAAAAGAAAACAACTTACTCTGACTCTTCCCCCACTTTCATCAGTTTGAAGGTCATCTGGTCATAAAAGTGAGAACAGCTGAGTGAAAACTACAATTTCATTCAAGTGAATGTTAATTCAAGAAGTGAATGGTGATAAATATCATCTCCGTCAAGAATAAATGTTGATAATGAGAAGAGGACGTCACCTTTTCCTTCGTCGATTTACGGACAGAATGCAAGAAGCTCTCCACGTAGCGTTTGACCCGGGTCGCCTGGTCGGTTCCCTCTGGGGTCTGTCGTTTCCAGACAAAAAGAAAATGATTTAGCAACTCAAATTGTTTTGGGTAAGAGTTGTTTTGAAAGAGTGATTTACCTTCGTGATGCTAAACGAAACCTTCTCATTGAGCTGCAGTCGTTTCTTCTCCATCACCTCCAGCATGGAGAAGAACAGCAAAGGGTTCTCGGAGCACTTGATGACACCCGACATTTCCGAGAACTCGATCACAATACCCTGAACACGAAAGTTGGTTAGTGTTGTACGAGGGCAGAGGTGTCGAACTCAATCACACAAGGGGCCAAAATGTATATTTAATAAACATCTGCTGACGTTTCATTTTTGGAGAGTTTTTTTTTTTTCTCAATTATCTTCGTGTTTGTTATCTTTTCTTAACGGGCATCTAATGTGCCGATTTAAGTGTGTCTTAAATTGTTCTAGAACCTCCATTATACTCATCAGTTTCTTTTTGCACAAAACTCTCATTTAATAAAGATATTTACATTAGAAAATACGCTTAAGCCCCGCCCACTTCAAATGCGCTGTTTTGGCTGAGAAGAAATCTCGTCCAAGCAACCACGCCCACTCTGCTCTGATTGGTCACAAAAACACGAGTTGCATTCAAGGACTCATGTAAATTTCAAATTCACCCCTAAACTCCCATTTTGTACATTAAAAACAAATAATAAAAATAAGGTTCTCTGCTTAATGTACACATTACAAAAACACCTAAAGGCAGAAGTAACTCTCAGCATGTTTACATAAATATTTATTTTGTTTATTAACATGAAGGTTCTAAACTGATTTAGATCTTCTAGGGGAGGACACCTGCACCAGAGTGATGTCAGAATGTATAATTTAAACCGTGATCTGGTTTGGCAAGATTTCAGACGGGAGAGAAGTTAATTAAGAAATAACTTAAAAACAGAGCAACGTCATGATGAATGAACGACTGAATCTTGAAGAGCACGACTTCAACATTTACAACATGTGAATAAGTCAGGAGGGTTTTTACATTAGGTGCCCTTTAAACACATTTCTGTCCTTCGAATTCAGTTTAACTTTTATTAGAAGTCTCAGTTTGCATCTATTGTATTGTAGTCTATTGTAGACATCAATAACCTGTTCCTTATCTCATCTTAAACATTTAAATTGGTCCCAAAATAACAATTTATCTTCTTTGATCAAACTATCCAGCGGGCCAAATAAAATGGCCTTGAGTTTGACACGGGTGTACTGGGGTCAACAAAATAGGGTAGTGCAAATCCTGAAAACAACAAAAAGTATATGAAAAGAGGAAAGCTTGAAGTTAAAGAATAAGAGACACCCCATGTTCAGCAGAGTAGTTCTGGTCAGAGGTCATGGACGCGTCTACGCCGGACAAAAGTTCCACCATGGAACTGTTAAGTTACTGCAATAGCAGTCTGATGTGAAACAACATTCTCGGTGTCACCACAAGAAAAATGATTTATGACATCGTGAAGGTGGAGATTGCATTTGTCAGTGATTTATCCCTCACACACACACACACACACATGCAAACACACAAACACTTACATGATGCCGTTCTTCTGTCGACTCCTGAAAAGACTCTGGAAGTATTTCAACGAAAGTCGCTCTTTCCGCTTTAGAATCTCTATGAGTGGATATGTGGAACTTCACCTGTGGGTGATAGAATCCAAACAGCACTGTAGGGAACCCACTCCAGGTACTTCACCGGACATGACGGACACACAGACTCCTCACCTTGTCTCCCACCATCATGGTAGCCGAGCTCATGAGGTCCTCGGGTCCAAACAGAAGCTGCTTCTGTTCGCTAGAGATGGTTGTAACCAGAAGCCCGGCATCCTCGCCGAGCTCCCCCCCGCTGGAGGAGTCCTCACAATTCTTATCTTTCGCCTCCTGCTGCTCCTTTTTAACATCCTTCTTCTCGTCTCCTTCCGCATCTTTGTTCATCTTGTTTTCTGTGTTCCCGCTTCCATCAACCTCGACCTTCACTTTCACCTGCAAAGTATATAAAACAATCTACAGCACACGTGTCAAACTCAAGCACACCAGATGGTAGGTTCAAAATCAAAGTAGATCAGTAGATACATAAAGACTGATGATCTATGAGGATGCATGTGTTTAAGCAACCAGTGTAACGATGTAACCTCATTTGTTAGGAGGTTTGGTAAATGTACATTTTTGCTCAGACCAGACTGGGCCGGTTTCACTTGCATGTTGGCACCAAATAAGATCATTATAATCCATTAGCAACAGCAAGATAACACATGACTCGGCACTACTGTAAAGAAGAGAACGTTGGCCTCCAGGGAAGCAGCGTTAAAAGTGTACCAGTGGCAGGAGCTGGTCCTTGGCTGCACCTCCTACTTCCTTCTTGGTATCCTTGATGATTCGCAGCACAGTGCCTTCAAACGAATCCTTGCTCACGTCGTCGTTCGTGTTTGGCCGATGAAACTTGAAACCGATGGGGGTCCACTGCGGTAAAAAAGAACCTTAAGTCTCAATTATATTTGTGGGTTTAAGTACGAGTCAGCAAAAATGCATGCACCTTGTTTAGCGCAGCTTTCAGCGCTGCAGTCACTTCCTCCTTTTTCTTCTTGTCCACGTTCACACGTTGATTGGATTTCTTGGGGTCGTTCATCCTCGTCCTTCTCAGCCGGATGGCTCTCTGCTTCTCCTCTTCGTTCACCGGAACAAGCTTTTCACCGGACAGAGTGAACTCCACCTCCTTCTGGACGTCGCTGGAGGAGAACTCTGTGTCGCTGAAGTTCTCGCACACGTCGAACGAAAGAGCTCCATGTTCCTTCGAGCTCACGACGCCCTCTGCTGGTCCCATATCAGTGATGATGCCCTGACGGAGCAAAAGACCAAGTTACAAAAGTAACTAACTTATAGTTAAGATGCGTCCGTGTGAAGACTATAGAGTAGAACAGTTACTTATGTCCTTGTTACTTATGCTCCCTCCGCATCAGAAATATTTTGGCAAAACCTCTAATAAATACACAATAAATCCAAAAGACAATATTAATACAAGTTAAAAGTGGTTTATATATTACTTAACTAAGGTTTTTTAGATGGATTTCCGAACATTTTTAAAGAATCATTTGGCTCCGTTACCAGATACAATCAGTTGAAATGAAGGAGAGTGACAGTAAGTGACAGTAAGTGACAGTAAGTGACAGTAAGTGACAGTAAGTGACCCACCAGGTGGCGAGTCTCCTGCGTGTTGTTGAAGGTGAAGGGGATCTTTGCTCGGATGTTGGTCGCCCTCCTCTCTTTGGTGGTCGCGTCCACCAACAGGTTCACCAGGACCTGGTCGTTCCTCAGAAGCGTAACTCCAGAGTCGTGCTGGTCGAAGGTCACGACGTCTCTGCTGCTGCCGATGTTGGCCTTGATCTTTCCTAAGACGGCAGGTTTGCCCTTCTGCAGAAGTAAGTAAGTCATTTTTATTTATATAGCGCTTTTCTAGACCAGGGTCACAAAGCGCTTAAACAATCAAAACAATATTCAATAAAATATATACTTTAAAGATCAAGATAAAACTGATAACACAACAGGAGTTTCAGAAAATCAAGGAAAAGCCTGAACAAATAAAAACGTCTTGAGATGTTTCTTGAAAGAGTCAGTAGATCCATCAAGTGCAAAGAGAGAGGAAGATCGTTCTAAAGCTTAGGAGCAACAGCCTGGAAGGATTTCTCTCCTCTGGTCCTGAAAACCCTCGTTATGTTATGACATCTGTTCCCTTAAAGAGAAACTTACATGGGCCTTGACCACAGGCTCCACGACCACGCCCTCGTAGAGTTCTGGATCCAGCATCATTTTGGATTCCATCTCCAGCTTCTGGTCACATGTCTTTATGGTCCCATTAGACCTGCCTTCGCCGGTGACCTTCACAAGTTCTTTGGTGGCAGAGCAGAAGGTGAGGAGGATTCGCTCCTTCACACGCTTGATACGGACCGCACGGGGCCCGGTCTGCGCCTGGAAACGATCGAGTGTTTAATCAAACCTTTAAAAAGATCGTAATTGTTCTCATCTAATCGATGAACGAGGCCAAACTTCCAAATGCTCACCGTGACCACAGAGAATTCCACCTCCTCGTTCAAGTCCTCTTCTGTGAAACCCACTTCGCTGAAGTTCTCACAGGCCCTGAAGGGGAGTCCAGAATACTGATCCGACTTAATGACACCCTTGTCCATCTTAAGACTGAGGATGACGCCCTGTGTAACAATCATACGTGTGATCGACTGATCAAAAACACAAAGATATCCAAATCACAGCAATTACAGGAACGACAGAAGCACAGCTGAAGTAAGTTGGGATGGAGAACATCTAGTCTCACCTTCAGACGAGTCTCCTTGGTGAACGTGAACGAGGATGGCATCAGCGGGTGAATGTTTGTTGCTCTCGTCTTGTCACTGACTATGTCGGTCAGAACGTTAATCAGCACCCGGTCGTTCTTCAAAAGCGTGACCTTGCTGTCCTTTCTAAGGAATGTCAGGTTGGTCTTCAGGGGTCCAATGTTCACAGTGACTTGACCAGGGTCGTCTCCAGACTGTGGACAAAAACATGAATGACGTGCACCTTCAGGACCAGTAGACAGAAAAAGGGGTTCGAGGGTCACCTGTAGCTCCGGGATAGGCTGACTGACAACTGCCTCGTAGATCTCCAGGTCCACAGTCTCAGTTCCATCAGGAGCTACTTTTACGTCTGTAGCCACATTGTAGCCCTAAATGAGAAGATCCATCAGACCAAGATCATAACCACCCCCCCACACACACACACAAAAACACACCTTCTTACTGTCAACAGCAAAGTGAACAGTGACTCCGGGCTTCAAGGACTCAGTGTCTCCTTGGAAGTCTTTTAAGTCGAAGGTAAACTTGGCCTGATCTTCCCATTTGATCTGACCCACGTTTGACTGGAGAAAAGGAAACATCATTTTAGTTCTGCCGCACAACACCTCACAGACTATGAGCAGATATCACACGCAGCCAAAAGTGGACTTTGGTAGTAGGGCCGACCACTGCAGGGTTCCATCTCCAATTCAAACACATGCTAATCCCATTAGAGCAACACCCTTCCAGCAGTTATAAGACAAATATTGCAGAGTAATACTATGGAGCCTCACAGAGTTATACTAATTCATCAATTTATTATCAAATTAATAATAATAATAAATATAATACTATATATATAATAAATAAATAAATAATTAAATACATTAATAAATTAATAATAATAATAATAATAGTAATAATAATAATTATTAAGGATACAAAGTTTAACATGGAATAGAATGTCAAGATACTTTCGCTCCACTCCTGCCCCCAAACTCAGAATTGTACAATCTAATAGCCCAAGGAATGAATGAGTCCTTGATTAAATAATTAATTAATGTTATATTAAAAATAAACAATTTCCCAAAGGAGACCTCCTGAGGGATCAATAAAGTTCTACCTACCTACCTACTATGGAGCTTCACAGAGTAATACTATGGAGCTTTACAGTGTAATACTATGGAGCTTCACAGAGTAATACTACGGAGCTTCACAGTGTAATACTATGGAGCTTCACAGAGTAATACTATGGAGCTTCACAGAGTAATACTATGGAGCTTCGCAGAGTAATACTATGGAGCTTCGCAGAGTTATACTATGGAGCTTCACAGAGTAATACTATGGAGCTTCACAGAGTAATACTACGGAGCTTCACAGTGTAATACTATGGAGCTTCACAGAGTAATACTATGGAGCTTCACAGAGTAATACTATGGAGCTTCGCAGAGTAATACTATGGAGCTTCGCAGAGTTATACTATGGAGCTTCACAGAGTAATACTATGGAGCTTCACAGAGTAATACTACGGAGCTTCACAGTGTAATACTATGGAGCTTAGTGGAGTTATACTATGAAGCTTCACAGAGTAATACTATGGAGCTTCGCAGAGTTATACTATGAAGCTTCACAGAGTAATACTATGGAGCTTCACAGAGTAATACTATGAAGCTTCACAGAGTAATACTACTGAGCTTCACAGTGTAATACTATGGAGCTTAGTGGAGTTATACGATCAAGATTCACAAAGTTATACTATGGAGAAAATTCTAGTCTATAAAAAACTGTACACGAAGTTATGTGATTGATCTCTCAGCAAAAAAAGCGACGCCCCCTTCAAGAAAGCATCTCACCTCAATAAGCAAGATGACCCCGCTGAAGAGTCCTGGAGGCGGCCTAGAACACAAACACACAGGGGTCAGAGGTGATGCCTGGAAGAAACTGATCAACAAAGAGACTCACTTTGCAGCAACTCTTGGCTTTCCCAGAAGCACAGGCTCTTTGGAAGACCTGCTGGGATCTGGTTCAGAAGAAGCAGGTTCTGGGGCAGAAGTCTTTCCATCAGAAGACTTTTCTTTCAGAAGAAAAGCGGGTGGAGCGATGATCAACGCTTTCAACTGCAGAGAATGTTAAGAACTATATTAATCCACATTAAAGGCATCGTGAGGCAGAGAGTGAACTCACCCACTCGGGCTGATCAGAACCCAGGTTCGGCATCACCGCAGTCGCGGGATCCTGTGGAAACAAAGACAATGAAGTATAAAATGTTGTTCTTCACGTGTTCTGGTTTAGTGGCGACGCCAACTCACCGCCACAGGGGGGAACGTCGGTGGAAATCCAAACGGGGGCACTGGTCCAAATGCTGCATGTTCCGGAGGGGGAATGGCAGGTGGAGGAAGAGGTTCTGGTCCCCGTGGCCCCGGTACATCCCAGCCAGGAGGTCCAACGGCCCCGGGAAGACCACGATGATGTCTCCAGTAGTCTTGGTAACTGCGCCAGTCCGCGGCTGCTGGGCCCCAGTCCGGAGGGGGCAACCAGTCATCGTGTGGGGGCACCCAGTGTTGCGGGGGGCCTCTGGGACCCCAGTCATGGGGTGGAGGTCTCCTGGGTCCCATACCTGGAGGACCCCATTCTTCTGGTGGAAGTCGACCCCAGCCTCCTGGTGGGGGTGGACCCCAACCTCCTGGTGGAGCTGGGCCCCAACTTTCCGGTGGCGGGGGACCCCAACCTCCTGGAGGTGGTGGACCCCAACCTTCCGGCGGCGGGGGACCCCAGCCTCCAGGTGGTCCAAACTCTCCATGTGAAGGGTGTCTAAACGCTTCTGGTGGCGGAGGACCCCATCCTCCCGGGGGCCAGTTCGGTGGGCGCATACCGTAAGGAGGGAAGTCTTCTCCAGGAGGCATCATGGGGGGCCTGTTCATCATGATAGATCTACAGGAGCCAAAAGGGCTAAGCTAACTGCGTGTTTACAAACATTCATACACCTTTAGCGGGTGAATATATAAAGTCGGAGAACATTTAAATACACACTTCAATAGTGTGTCGGTCAATATCAAGGTACGTGTAATTAGAATTATGTAGAATAATTAAATTATAAGCAACTTTCGGCCTTATTTCCAACACGATTCCTTCTTCTTCGCGTATTCATGCAAAGTCACATCCAACTAACGAGACGCCCTTGCGGACTGGCGGTGGAACTACACCTTCATATAGTTTATGTTCTTTGGATAAAAAAGGGACAAAAGGAGGCGAGTTTACGAAGCAAAATATTTTATTCAGTGAATATGCATTTGTTGAAATTACATTTTTTTTTGTTATACTTTGTTTTTATAGAATTTATAAAAACTTAAAGTGACATAGACTTGACTCAAACGAGGAAATATGTTTTTATTATACATATTTAGATGGTTCTAAAGGGTTGATGGGAACACAAGTGCTCATGGAAGTAACTAATACTAGGTGTTCTCCTCTCTAGTCATAGTTTGTACATGAGTTTGAAGGTCAGCTCAGTTCAACATGTTTATTAACCAATCACATGTGAACCGACGAGCTGACGACAGAAAGAGTGACATGTGAACGAGAAAAAGAAAAACAGAACCCAGCGCCGAACCAAGAGAGGTCAAAACTAGTTACAGCAGAAACGTCAGACTTGGCATCACAAACAAAAAATGTCGTTGGAATCATGCTGGAGATCCAGGGCCAGAAGACGTCTTTGGTCGCCTCAGTGAAACGGGCCCAAGTCCAATTCCATGTTATCGGACTCGTCGCCTTCGGAAAAAAGGTCGTCCTCGTCGATGTCTTCGTCGTCGTAGTCCTCGTGCCACTCGGGGACGTAGTCCTCGTCGTAATCGTCGTCGTCCTGGGCGTCCTCGTCCTCCTCGCCACAGTTGTTGTTGTTGTTGTACGACTCCTCAGAGTCCGAGTCGCCGTCTGTCCTTGAACTGTCGACGAAAACAAACCCTGAGTATGTGGAGTTTATCTCCGTTTAAATGGACCTTCAGACTCACGGTTTGTTGGTGTTATTGTTGTTCGACTTCTCCTGAGTTACACTGGATTCTGCTCCCTCGCCATTTTTCATCTGAAAACCAACCCCAAAGTCCTGGAGGTAAGAGGGATTTATGTCAAAGCCTAAATACATCCTGGAAACACTTTTAATTCACTTTAAATTTTTTTTACATCTATTGTTTTTTTGTTTTTTTTTCGAAAACGCAAAATATTAGAGAATTCATAAAAATCCCAAAGAAAATCCCTGAAAACTTTCCATGAAACTATTTTAACTATTTAAGACTATTAGGATATTTTTGATAATTTAAATTGCAAGTAATAGTGACCAGGATGTGACAGGGATTTTTTAAAACTTTTAATTAAAAAAACAATATATATACACTATTATTATTATAGATCTTTAACTTTTCTCTATTGCTGCCGTTCATATGGTTTGTATTTGCTTTATTTTGAATCCAACTGTATATAATATTCATGTGTGTTTTTATTAGTTTTCTTTCCCTTTACTTTATGAAATATATATATTTATATAACATAAATAATAATTAAATAAATAAAAGCACTGTTTTATGCCTTGATTTTCACTCCACCATATTCTAGTTTACCTGCACTGCCTACTAATGCTCAATAAAATATTTAGAAATCAAAATCTCTGTTGTCATGCTGAGGATCTGGACCAGTTGAAGGCTCCAGAGGTTCTGAACCAGTGAGGAGGATCCGGCAGCTGAGGCTCACCTGTGTGGAGTGCTGCAGGATGGCCAGCAGGCGTTCCCTGATGCGCCGGAACAGCTCCAGTCCCGTCTCGATGTGCTCAGACTTCAGGAGGCGGACGCATGTGGCCGTGTCAGGGCAGCGTAACAGCGTCTCTTCTGGAAACAAACATACATCGGTCAAGAAAGTGATGACCATCTATCATGGCAGAGATGCATGATGGGTAGGTACCCAGCAAAATCTGCAGTGCATTGGTGTGCAAGTCCAGAGCTTCAGACTGTTGCTCCATGACCTCCATCTTCTCCGTGTCCTGATTGTAAAAACTGTAGACGCACGAGTACGACAACACCTGCAACAAAACACACATCAAGATGATGAAGATGATAAAGATGATGAATTTTATTGTCGTCAGGATGATGATGAGGATGATGAAGATGATGCTTATTGTCGTCAGGATGATGATGATGATGAAGATGAAGATGATGAAGATGATTAAGATTAAGATGATGAAGATGATGATGATGATGATGATAATGATGATGATTAAGATTAAGATGATGAAGATGAAGATGATGTATTGTTGTCAGATGATGATTATGATGAAGATGAAGATAAAGATGGTGATGATGAAGATGATGAAAATGATGAAGATGATGCTTATTGTCGTGAGGATGATGATGATGAAGATGATGATGATGAAGATGCTTATTGTAGTGAGGATGATGAAGATGATAAAGATGATGAAGATGATGATGATTTTTTTGTGTCAGGGATGATGATGATTGATGATGATGCTTATTGTCATCAGATGATGATGATGATGAAGATGAAGATGATTAAGATTAAGATGATGAAGATGATGATGATGATGATGATGATGATAATGATGATGATGAGGATGATAGTGATGATGATGATGAGGATGATAATGATGATGATTAAGATGATGATGAAGATGATGCTTATTGTTGTCAGGATGATGATTATGATGAAGATGAAGATAAAGATGGTGATGATGAAGATGATGAAAATGATGAAGATGATGCTTATTGTTGTGAGGATGATGATGATGAAGATGATGATGATGAAGATGCTTATTGTAGTGAGGATGACGATGATGATGAAGATGATGAAGATGATGCTTATTGTCGTGAGGATGATGATGATGATGAAGATGCTTATTGTCTTGAGGATGATGATGATGATGAAGATGCTTATTGTCGTGATGATGATGATGATGATGATGCTTATTGTCATGAGGATGACGATGATGATGAAGGTCATGATGAAGATGATGCTTATTGTTGTGAGGATGATGATGATGATGAAGATGTTGACGATGAAGATGATGATGGTCATGATGAAGATGATGATTATTGTCGTGAGGATGATGATGATGATGACGATGAAGATGGTCATGATGAAGATGTAGATGATGATGAAGATGATGAAGATGTCATCACCTTCCGAGCCTGGTTCAAGAGTTTACAGGCATCGATGACGAAGGTGAGATTCTTCATATGCAGAGCTTCACTGATGGATGAAACTTTCTTCTCCAGGCTGACAATGAAGTCCTGAAACACACGCACTCGTGAGTTAAGAATCTGAAGCGTGGGAAGTTCATGCTGCGGTGGGACCTTTGCCAGGTGGTGGAAGGTGCATCTCTCGTTGAAGTCCTGGAACTTCTTCACGTGCCGAGCGGCTTTACTGGCCTGAAGGAAGTTTGCACTCGTTAGTAGATGATCAACGACAGCCAATTATAAACCATTAAACTACAGCCAGAACTAACAATAAACACATATAGTCATGTGATTTTAATTTGATTTAACTTTAAATAATAAACTGTTGAACATATATATTTACATAAGCTAAGTTTTTATTCATTTATATTCTTATGCTCTTCTGGAAGTATATATATATATATATGTTTATTTCTTTACAAGGTTGGATTAGATCTTTCTTTTCATTTAATGACTTCAAAATTAATTTAAAAGGCTATGAATTAAAAAAAAAAAAAAACATTGAATTTAGAAAATGTAATTTTAAATAATTGTAATTTAAATATCAAACTCTGTGTAAAAAGATATTCATTTAAAAAAAAAAAGTTAAAATTAATAACCTTTTCAAATATATATTTTTCAAATAGATGGTTTGAATGTAATGGAAAAAATGCAAAAACGGTTTCAAAACAAGGTAAAGTCTGGGAAATGATGAAATTGTTTTGTGAGTCAAATATTTTATCTCTAGACTCTCAATGTTGTTTAAAAAAAATAATTATCTTAATTAATTGACATTTACATCCAGAAGAGGGCGCTACCAAACATTAGAACAGCGCGAATCACGTGACCGGAGAACCTACCATCATTATGTTACTATAGAAACAAGTGCATGGATATTATAAGGGATGATAAATGATATTCTACGAATACATTAATGAAACATAAACCTTCAATAAAAGGCACACACAGAAAAAACCCCCAAATATTATGAGATTAATGAAAAATATTTTGAACTAATGTTATTTAAACAGGTCAAAGGTCACTCCTCTGGTACCATGTTGGTGACCCCTGCGTTAGAACAAGTGAGAACAGCTCACCATGACAGTGCAGTTGTAGTAGTCCTTGTGTGTCGGTTTCCATGGTTTCAGGCAGCGCCAGCAGAAGCCGTGGTTGCACTTGGCGCAGGTCATGCTGTGGGGAGAGAGGTCAGCGCGGGGTCAGCGCGGGGTTGACGGACAGAAGAACCGAGGCGCACTCACTGGAGACAGCCTTCGTTCTTCTCGATCTGGGCGTGGCAGCTGGGGCAGCGTTTGGAGATCAGCTTGGCCAGATGTTTGCTCTGAGCCTCCGCCGTCATGCCCTCATAGAAATCCTCCGTCGTCCATCCACTGGGACATGTGACCACAGCTGGCTGGGTAGTGGGCCTGTCAATCAAACATCACGTGTGTGAGTAGAGTTGGGTTTTTTCAAGATAAACACAAAGAAAACACAGTACAAGCAAATGACAAAACAATAAAAAATTGAAAAGAAAAGAAAGAAATAAAGACAAAACAAGGGGTGTCACATGTTCACTACACCTTATGCTGCATTTTTCAGTGTTTGATAGTCAGTCCACTGTTTCCGGTGCTTATTGTGGCTTTCAGTCTTAATTCTGAGACAAAATGTCAATCTTTCCATGACAAATATTTACTCCACTAAGTCCAGCCACTGATCCAGTCTTGGAGATCCACGTTTGAGCCAATTTCCCGTGATTGCCTTTTTTTTTACAAGCTATAGTAAGAATGTTGAAAAGATAAAGATCTTTCTTATCTACCACAGTCTAAGGTAGACCAAGGTACAGATACTGTATCTTGGATCCTTCAGAAACCCTGTAGCGCAGAATCTACTCGCAGACAACAATGACATCATTACAGAATCGTCCCTCCAGGTGCAGACCAACAAAGTTGTTGATCGGCTCATCCATCCCAGAACGTTGTTCATTGTTTAATTGCTTATTTTTCATATGTGTCGTTATAAAGAATTACATAATGTTTTTCCATCCAAATTCTCTCCATCTTTTGGAGCATGTTGTTCTTCGTTGTGTGTTGATCCTCCACAGACTTCTATTTGCATCTCTTTCTCTCTAACATAAAGTGAATTATTTTCATTCCATTTCTGGAAACATTGGTAGAGTTTTGAAACAACTTTGTTTATATATATCTGATATTAGATCGATGATCTCATTCATCTGTTGACAAATTACCTTTAATTTCCGAGTCATGAAAATGTTTCAGTTGTAAATATCAATAAAAGTCATTATTTTCTAAAAGGAATTCTTGTTTAAATCAAAGGACTTCAATATTTGCTGTCAATCTTTTGTTTTTCCAGCTTTCAAATGTTTTGTCACTGATGCCAGGTTTAAACGTGGACGACTGGCCCTGAGAGCTTGTGGGTTTCGTGTTGGTACCTCTGGAAAGTTGCAGCTGAAGCAGGAGGACCAGCAGCACTTGCTGCAGGTTCCCATGTTGCTCATGTTCTCCTGACAGAGGATCTGACCACAGCCTTGAGGGTTGGTGCACCAGGTCAGGTTGGAGCAACTGTCCACGTAGCTGCGCAGCAGAGCTCCCTTGTACTGAGGACACAGTCGACCGTGAAGACCTGGGAGACCAAACAATATCTTCTACCGACCTTCTCAACCGTCTCCTGGTCCTTCAGAATGCCAAAGAAGAAGCTGGACGTGGGCCGAGCCTGACAGTCTGTGATCGGACACTTGCAGTTCATCACCAGGTTCTGCTCAATCCGGGTCGACAGGTACTCCTGCCAGCAAGACTACATCCCACACAGTTAGTGTCGGGTAAGAAAGTTCTTCAGCCTCGTATCACATTTGACATTATTATTCATGTACCGAAGTTCTTTTGGTTCCTTTGAGCTTCAGGAACAATAAATATACAGTGAGTCCAGCAGCTTTTAAAGCTGATGTTTGTTCATATTTTGGTTTTAACAAATGAAAGCAGTTACGACTGAGCACGAGAGGATACAGTGAGTCCAGCAGCTTTTAAAGCTGATGTTTGTTCATATTTTGGTTTTAACAAATGAAAGCAGTTACGACTGAGCACGAGAGGATACAGTGAGTCCAGCAGCTTTTAAAGCTGATGTTTGTTCATATTTTGGTTTTAACAAATGAAAGCAGTTACGACTGAGGACGAGAGGATACAGTGAGTCCAGCAGCTTTTAAAGCTGATGTTTGTTCATATTTTGGTTTTAACAAATGAAAGCAGTTACGACTGAGGACGAGAGGATACAGTGAGTCCAGCAGCTTTTAAAGCTGATGTTTGTTCATATTTTATGTTTTAACAAATGAAAGCAGTTACGACTGAGCACGAGAGGATACAGTGAGTCCAGCAGCTTTTAAAGCTGATGTTTGTTCATATTTTGGTTTTAACAAATGAAAGCAGTTACGACTGAGCACGAGTGGATACAGTGACTTCAGCAGCTTTTAAAGCTGATGTTTGTTCATATTTTGGTTTTAACAAATGAAAGCAGTTACGACTGAGGACAGTGGATACAGTGACCAGCAGCTTTTAAAGCTGATGTTTGTTCATATTTTGGTTTTAACAAATGAAAGCAGTTACGACTGAGGACGAGAGGATACAGTGAGTCCAGCAGCTTTTAAAGCTGTTGTTTGTTCATATTTTGGTTTTAACAAATAAAAGCAGTTACGACTGAGGACGAGTGGATACAGTGACTTCAGCAGCTTTTAAAGCTGATGTTTGTTCATATTTTTGTTGAAAGCAGTTATGACTTCGTCAAGAGTCATGTGGTCTGTAAATACTACAACACCAGACTCAAGTACTTGACAATACTACACATATATCCTAGATACTGCAGTATAGCTTTTACAGTATATATATGAAATAAAGAATGAAATAATATAAGCAATAGAAAGTATCAGCAGGTTCTTCTACACATCAGCACCAGACTCACCCTGCAGCAGTAGTGCTGGCAGCTGAGCGAGGGAACAGCCTCAACGTCGCCTCCTCGTGGACTCAGACAGACGGGGCAGGTGGAGGTGCAGGTTGGGGGCGGTTCCGGATTTTTGCTGCTGAGTCCAGCTGCAATGAGGATGGAGTCCGGGTCCTCTGTGTAGCGGGACACCAGCAGGTCAACGTTCCACTTATAGAAGACCAGCAGGTGTTCAGCCCAGTCCAAGTCCACGCCTAGAGTCTCAGAAATCTGGGAGCGCGCACACACACACACACCATCACACACATGCACTCGTATGGAACTATATCAGTGCCATCACATAATTTAATGGTTGGTATTAACATTATAAATGTTGAAACATTAAATAGTTTTGTTTTTAATATTTTGAATGAAGGATATGAAAAAAATGCTTCAAAATATAAAAACATTTTAGCATTTTGTGTTATCTCAGGGTCAAGGTGACCTGAAGACCTTAAAAGAAATGTGTTTGTGGTATCCCTTGTGTTATCTCTGGGTCCAGGTCAACGACCTCCACCACTGCATATGTATTTCTTGACCCTGAGTTAACACAAGTGTTAAAAGGTTTCAATATTTTAAATGTTGAAATCATTCAATATTCTGATGGCACTGATCTAGTTTCAGACACAAGATCACGCTCTGACCACACACACCTGCTGGACCGTCCTCTGCATCAGCTCATGGACTTCCTCCTTGGACATGGTTTTGCCCATTGAGAAGAGAACCTCATCAAGGATACCATCTTCAAACTGCCCTGAGCTGGAACAAATCAACACAATGAATAAAAAAAACGGACAACTGACCCACAAAACACAGACTTTACGTTACCTCGCCTGCAGGCCATCTTTGCTGACCTGGGCCTGGCTGAAGGACAAGTGGGCGTGTCCTTTGGTGGGAGTGGGAGGGTCGTCTGGCAGATACTCCAGAATGTGCGGGTCATCCTGGTTGCGCTGGAGGCAACCACGGCTGATCACGTGCAGGATGCTGGACAGAACGTCTCCGCTGCTGCAGCCGAAGTGTCCGACGCCCGCCGACTCGCACGCGGACCGCTTCTGACACCAATCCAGGACCTGGACGTATTGCATTCGTTAGCGTGAGAGTGAAATGAATGGTGTGAACCTCGCCATCCCGACCTTGTAGACCAGATTGTCGATGTGCAGCCTCTTCTCCTGTTTCATCACCAGGACGACGCGACAGTAGATGAAGTTTCTCTTCCTCTCCAGGACGTCTGCAGCATCCTTGTCCACGTTCAGATACCTCTGTCCGGGTAGAAGTCGAAAGTATTTCTGGACTCCGTCCTCACTCGACGTCACCTGCTCATTCAAACGCAACACACCTGGAAGAAAAGTGAGTTGGTTAACTTTGTTGACACATGATTGTGACCTGCACTTTAAAAATGTAATCATTATCTTCATATTAACAAGTTTGTAAAAGAACGGATGAAGTCGTTTCCATTTCATCCTGATCTGCTTCTGATTTGATTTTGAAGTCCTTGCGTGTCAATGTGACCTATATCTGACACTCTACTGTGGAGCCCCCTGGTGGTGTGAATAAGAGTTTCCTGTTTTTTTCTTTCTGTACACGTGTTCATGGAGGTGCTTGTGTGTTGACACCAGACAAACTCTCTTTTCATTGAAATATTGACATTAGAAAATGATCTAAAGCCCCACCCAATGAAAACACAATTTTCTGGAGCTAAAATCTTGTTTACCATAACCACACCCACTCGGCTGTTATTGGTCAAACATGGAGGTTTGTCACCGCGCATCATCCATCCCGGAATCTCCATCTCTAAGAGACTCGTTGTATAAAGAAAGCGGGAGTGATTACAGCTGGCTGGAGGAGTGAAGCCATTATTACGTCCTAATGGACTCTCGTAACCTCTCGTTCGCCCAGATTTCAGTGCAACTTTATAAAGTAATAAGTTAAAAACATGGTCATGATGAGAGACTTACTGCATCTTGGATAACATTTACTACATTACAGTAGAATTGGGTTTTTATTTCAGTTGACATTTAAAGGTTACCTTAACTGACGAAGGAGATAGGTTTTAAAAACAATGATTATTATATATATATATATATATATATATATATATAAATAATTTATAAATTTTTTTAAATATGTGGATTCTATTGCTGCTCTGTCAACACAGAATTCCCACACAGTGGAAATGATGAATTAATATCTCATCCCATCTTATTTGTCAAAATTATATCTAAAATGTAGATCAATGTGCACTAATGTGTAACACAATAGAATAAGATCTAGTTCTTATGTAGGGACAGTGCTATTCAATATGAAAGCTGTTTTGAAACTTTTATAAAATGAATACATTCAAATAAATAATGAATAATTAATACAAATTGATAGATAAAATAGAAATAGAAATTTACTATAAATAGAAATGTACTACAGCCAATGTTCAATACGAAGACAAATAAATGATAAGTACAATAAAGGTGCCATTTATTAATTCAGGATACAGAACAACTAACTTACAATGCAATTTTGGGTTTAAACACTGCCATTATGGGATCATTGTGAGTCAAAATAATCCGTGGGGAGGCCATGGGAAGTATTATATATGTATTTACAGCGGGAACACGCTCGGTGGAGGAATGTACATTTCAAAGTATTGAAACTCAACGCTTGTTTAATCATTCCAAGAGACAGTTTCTTATAGTGTGTTTGTAAGAAACAAACCTGTCGCGGGGTCTTCAGGGTCACTGCAGGTCAGGGGTCCTCCGTCCTTGATAAGTGGTTGTAGAGCGTGGAGCACCAAGGAAGAGTTCAGGCCGTCGTCCTCCAGCAAAGAGCTCACACTCACTTCCTGTAGGGCCACGTCAAAGAAAGAGTGTGGGTATCGTAAGAAATGGTCAAAAGGGACACGTTTGTGTTACTTCTTGCGTGTTGAACAGCAGCAGCAGAAACATCTGGAGCGTCGACACCTGGAACGTCTTGACTCCACAGCTCAGCTCGGCGTGACCGAGCCAGGTCCACTGGAGACGTCGTGGTTGGCTGTGGTCCTGGATGAACATGGCCTGACCTGGACATCAACAAGCCACGATCAACACATCATCTGGTAACAAGTCATATGACATGTCAATTCAAAACCCCGTTAACACCAGAACCCTCCCACCCGTCATAAGCCCCTCCCACTACAGATTATCAGCGTGTTTGGGTTGATACTGACTGTGTGCGTAGAACTCGGAGAACTCGTCCAAATATATGCAGAGTTCCGCTGGAAAGTGTTTCGACGGCTTGTCCAGGAAGCAGAGCGGCGAGACGGCCCAACAACGTGGGGACAGAACCAGAACCTGGACATCAGCTTCTTCCTCTGGGCCGGTCCATTCTTCTATCACCTGAAGCAACAGATCAGACGTTTCATAAAAGACACGTTCAATGTTGAAACTTCATGCGGTTCAGTTTTATTTACTTTATTTTCTGTGACTTGTTGAAGATTTAAACATTTCCATCTCCAGTCATTGAAGGTGAGTGAGTTATTTTTGCACTATTTTTTGTGATATTTATAATTATTTGTGATATTTACCATTCCGGGTGTTGATGAATGATTAAACTTAAAATTTAAAATGTTTTACCTTTAAGTCAATTTATTGAAATTTTGTTTTTATTTTTTGAACCTTGCATTACTGTTTGTTTTAATTTAATTTAATTATTTATATATTGTTTAACTGAATGCTTTAAGAAACAACATTTTCAAAATGAATACATCCAGAAATACATCTCTGTACACATAAAGTTATATATTCTCACTCAAATAATTCAAAAATAAAAGTTCTAAATTCAATATCTTTTTAATTTATAGCCTTTTAAATTGAATTTGAAATGCTAGTATAGTAGTGGCCACCAGATTGTACATAAGTGTACCGAGCTACTTGATCGAACTTTCAGCCAATCAGGTGACACGTAGATGGTCATGTGACAACATAGAAAGGAACTGGCGAATCAATTCAACCTGGCAGATTCCAAAGCAAGGGTACTGTCTGGTGGCAATATTATTTACACTTAAAAAAACAATAAATGAATATATATTGAATTTAGAAAATGTAATATGTATTAAAATATTAAAATCAACCATTCAATATTTGGAACAGACAAACATCTATAAACATTATTATAGTTCAAAGATGAAATCAAGATATGATCCTTTGATGTCTGGCTAATCCTATCATAGTGAAGCAGAATCCACCAAGCGTTAAATATATAAAGTAATAACACAATAAAAAATAAATAATGTGATGAAATCACAATCCCATTTTTCCCCTCAAATCAAACATCCCTAGAACTGAATCGCACCTTCTCTTGCAGACTGTAGTCCAGTTGTTGCAGCTTGTAAAGGTGGAACTCCTGCTGCAGGTCCGACGACTGGCTGAGGTTCTTCAACATCTGCTGAGGGAAGCGGTTTGGGAAGCAGCTGCCGATTCTCTCCAACACGGAACCTTCCAGCCATATGTTGCCCAAAGACAGAAGCCGGTCCCCCATGTAGTACCTACACACGACAGAGGGTGAGTCTGCTGGAAGGAAGATAGTATGGGGTGAGGGGGTCTCTTGCTGGGCACACCTATAGAAGTGTTCAAAGGTGTTGGCGAGCTCCAGGCCGGAGAGGAAGAGAACTGGCTCCAGAAACTGCTGCAATGGTTCCAGACACCTGCTGCTGGTCCACTCACCACTGCTCGCTTGGATCATGTGATCAATGTACTGAGCGAAGCGCTCGCTGACCTATAGACCCGCATCCATGTGAGACAACATGAAGAACCCGGACCGGATGGCATTTGGGACTCACGTGCATGGCTTGGATCAGGGACAACTGTAGCAGTGCTGCTGAGAAACCCTTCCGCAGGGCGAGGGAGAAAGGCGGCTGCTGGCCAAACAGCTCCTCCATAGAGTTCTTCAGCCGCAGGTAGAGGGCGACGTAGCGCTCCACGAAGTCTGGTAGACTGCTGCTGGCATCTAGGAAAACCTTGACCTGAAGATACAGGGTTCCTACAGCTTAAGACCAGCTCAATTCAAGAATTTTTAAGACTTAAAAAAAAACAACAACAACAGTGATTCTATTTAAATTTAAGTCGAAACTCGAAAATAAGCTAAAACTTAAACATTTTAACCAAAATGTTGCTACATGAACTGTGTTGAAGCTGAACCGAGACCTGCATCTGCTGTGCAACTGCTTCACTGTTTTGTTAGGGGATCATTTTTTAAATAAACATATTTTCAGATTTAAAAACTAACAAATAACTTATCACAAGTTTTCTTTTAACTTTAAAAAATATATCAAGACAATTTAACCACATTTAAAGCCTTATTTTAGAGCCATCAATTGAATGCTTTTTAAAACTTTCTAAGGATCCGCAGGAACCCTTATAGTCACAACTTGTGACACAAAATTGAGGAAGAAAACTATAACTCACCTGTCGCTCCACCACTCCCTGCCAGCAGAGGGCGATGGCTGAGATGCTGCTGCTGCAACTCTTCACGGGGCTCTGTACCGAGGAAGATGACGAGGAAGCTTCTCTGTTTCTTGCTTCTTTGGCATCTGAACCATAAAGTAAAGTTACTAAGAGCAGATACGTAGGTAGAAAAAAAGGTTCTAGATTTTGATCAGCAATGTCAAGTAACAATATAAATGTTATGATTGTGAAATATCAACATTCCCATGATTTAGGTATGTGTGTAAAATTGTAAATTTATTTTTATGATACCAGTATCATATAAAATATCCTGTAAAGACGATTCCAGTGATGCAAGAATTTTTTTTTCTGAGATAAATATGAAGAAAGTTATGGACTATAATAACACCTGAAAATGCACTAATGTCTGGTCAAACTACTCAATACTAAGGGGTCAATATTTTAAACCTGACTTTGAAAATGTTATAACTTCAATATTTGCTCAATTTTAAGGTGAATATCATTGGAAAGCTTGATTAACAACGGAACCGAATACATATGTTAATAATGTTAATCATTTTAAGTTGTTTAATGTAAAATAATGCATACATAAAACAAATTGATGTTGTATTAAATTGATGAACTTCATGACATTAGTCGGCAGAGACGTCTCGCCGGAATCGACCAGGAAATCGGCGGGTCCAAAAAAACCATGTGCGAATCGATCAATTTAGAAGATATTTGGCAGACTAACAGGTAAATATATACTTTATAATATTATGGGGGTTCCAAAGAATATTTAACTCACCTAAGAGGTTTTGCGAGGGAGTTTTGTCGAGCGAAAAATTGTCAAAAGTGATTTGTGGCACGTATACTGGACCAATCTGGACATTTCAATATTCTACATATGAACTATGACTTGTCTTCGACATCATCAGTAAATATTAGTGACGTAAACAAAACGAAGGCAGTTTTGATGGCGAATACATCGATCCTGCAGTTCTTTGGATTGTGCAATCAAAAGTGAACCGCACTGATGGACTGCTCTTGATAACCAGGAAGAGGAAAATATACACAAACCTACATGATCCAGAAACAATAACCGACCTTTTCACGTTATTGGACTCACTTGACTTGACTGGAGGCTTGAGCTCCTCGTCTTCTCCCCGCTGTGTGTCCACGTGGACCAGCAGGTGCGTCAGACGTCTCACGCGGGAGTTGAAGACGGAGGCGCGGCTTTTGCTGCGGCAGGAGGCGTCCGAGTTCTTCAGGTACTCGCTGAGCAGCCAGGACAGTGGACTGAGATCTGAGGATTCTGAAACAACATTACATTATTTGTATGGATTTCTTTGTGTGTGGTCGTATGTCCTTCTGTGTGTGTGTGTGTGTGTGTGTGTGTGTGTGTGTGTGTGGTGTGTGTGTGTGATGTGTGTGGGTCTGTGTGTGTGTGTGTGTGTGTGTGTGTGTATGCATTTCTGTGTGGGTCTGTGTGTATGCATTTCTGTGTGGGTCTGTGTGTATGCATTTCTGTGTGGGTCTGTGTGTATGCATTTCTGTGTGGGTCTGTGTGTATGCATGTGTGTGGGTCTGTGTGTATGCATTTCTGTGTGGTGTGTGTTGCATTTCTGTGTGGGTCTGTGTGTATGCATGTGTGTGGGTCTGTGTGTATGCATGTGTGTGGGTCTGTGTGTATGCATGTGTGTGTGGGTCTGTGTGTATGCATTTCTTTGTGAGTCTGTGTGTATGCATGTGTGTGGGTCTGTGTGTATGCATTTCTGTGTGGGTCTGTGTGTATGCATGTGTGTGGGTCTGTGTGTATGCATTTCTGTGTGGGTCTGTGTGTATGCATTTCTGTGTGGGTCTGTGTGTATGCATTTCTGTGTGAGTCTGTGTGTATGCATTTCTGTGTGAGTCTGTGTGTTGCATGTTGTGCGGGTCTGTGTGTATGCTTTCGTCTTCTGTGTGTATGCATTTCTTTGTGAGTCTGTGTGTATGCATGTGTGTGGGTCTGTGTGTATGCATTTCTTTGTGAGTCTGTGTGTATGCATGTGTGTGGGTCTGTGTGTGTGCATGTGTGTGGGTCTGTGTGTGTGCATGTGTGTGGGTCTGTGTGTGTGGGTCTGTGTGTGTGCATGTGTGTATGCATTTCTGTGTGGGTATGCATTTTGTGTGTGTGTTAATGTATGCAGTGTGTATGTGCATGTTTGTGTGTGGTCTTGTGTATGCCCTTCTGTGTGGGTCTGTGTGATGCTGGGTTACATTGTGTGTATGTGCATGTTTGTCTTCGTATGTCCTTCTTTGTGCGTGCGTGCGTGCGTGCGTGTGTGTGTGCCTGCATGTGCATGAACACACCTGACTGTGTGATGCAGGCCACTATGGGGACGATCAGAGCTTCCCAGCAGGTTCGTCCTAAAGCTTTGGCGGCTTCGACGTCTGGAAGGAATCGTTCTGCAAACGTCTGCTCGTGTCTGAGCGTGGAGTTCAACCTACACACACACGTGCACATGTTAGAGAGCGAGTCGACTCAGCTGGTCCTGCAAGAGATCCCGGGGGAGTACTTGTTGAAGAGGTGCAGGAGTTGAGTCCGGTCCTCCTCCACCTGCTGACACCAGCTCTGAGCCTTGATTCTGTGGAACAGGAAGGTGCGGCAGCACAGCTGCTCCTTGAACACCGGCCAGAACGTGGGCTTCGGACCCAGAACCTCTATCCCACGGATGCGAGTGTCGATGCCGCCCTGTCAGCGTCGCAGAGAAACGATTAACTCAAGGACGAGGCTAGAGAGGTTTGTGACATCCTCTCACCTGCTGACACCTCTTGATACGGATCTGGATTATGGACCAGAACCGCGTCATGTTCTCCAGAAGAACCACACGGCCGGCAGATGGAGCCACGTTCACCTGAGAGAATAACAAGAGAAAACAAAGTTAAATATCACGGTGGTTTTCTTACAAAATGAATGAATTGATTTCAATCTTTGAATGCATGGATGGCAGTTCAGCCCATTCACGTCAACAGCTACTATAGCTAATGGCTACAGCTCACATGGTCACCTCAAAGATTACGTGATTGTTTTTAAAATCTCATTGTGTTGTTGAGAGTTAAATATTTAGGTCATTATTCTCAATAAGAGACATTGTTTTGAGGAATAAATAGCCGTTAAAAATAGGCTAAGATTTGAAGCCTCTGCTCCCCTTCCTAACCACCTCAGATGGTGGATAATTTTGATCATAACTTAATATTGTTACTTGTAATATTGTAATGTTTCATGTCTTGTTTTCAATGTCTTTATCTTGTTTTAATGTCTTTATCCTGCTTTAAAACTGTAGCACTTTGAGATTTGTTAACCAAATGTAAAGAGCAATACAGAATCGATAATTATTATTATAACTCTTTTTTTTTTTGTTTAGACATTATTTATATTCTCAAGTTATTGACACCAGAGAGTTTATTCTGAAGAATGTACTACCATAATATTACAACCATTTGTTGGACTAAAGGAGAGATGTTAAATTGCATTTTGTTAAAAAACTATAAAAAATATTTATACAGAATAGGAAAGACTTTGGTTGTGGTTTCCAGTGAAGGTGCGCTTGGTTTGTTTACCCAGCTGTCCAGGAAAGGTATCACGTGCCAGGTCTAGGGTGACCATATTCTGGTCTTTTTTATGTGTGTGTGTGTGTGTGTGTGTGTTTTTATGTGTGTACTTAACCAGGAATACTGGAGAAAAAAGTTTCATTTATCTGAAGCAGAAATGAAAATCTCTTTAACAATATTATGATCTATAATAGTTCTGTAACAATATCAAGATTTTTAACAACATACAATGTAATATTTCTCCATCTCTTACGTCACAATAAGATTTTAAAAACAATAACGTAAAAATGACAATAACTAGACGGGTCTCAAACCCAGACTTTTGAGGTGAAGTGTCACATACTGGCTGGAGACTAGAATAAACTTCCATCCATGAATGAAAAGATTGAAGACACACCCCCAGAACCAGAATGACTGAAGGAGCAACCGACACACTCACAGTCTTTAGTTCGGTGTCAATATTGGTCAGGTTATCTCCTCCCAGAACCACGATCCGGGCCGGCATGTAGCTGGAGTCTTCACTGGCCACTAGGATGGTCAGTTGTCTGCCGGCACAAACGGAGACGGATCACATCAGAGCTCAGGATGTACGTGTCTTGAGTGAAGTCGGTACCTGATGATGACACTCTTGTGCATCATGATGTTGATGAAGTGTGACCCCGTGCAACCGTTGGACTCCCAGTAGGTTTTGGGGTTTTTGTCCGTGAGTTTGCTCGCCCTGTGATGATTGGAGGAGACCTCCACCTTCTCCCAACACCTGTCCTCCTTCACCTTCACACTGGACCCTGAGCGGGAACACATTTGATCATAATGAAGTTCTTGCTGATGACAGAACCAGGTACACAATCCAATCACATACCTTGACAGAGGTTCTTGAGGAACACATCAAAGAAGGGGATGTTAATGGGTAGGTGGTTCCGACGGTGGTCTTCAACGAGACCCAGAACCATCTGAGGGGTTAAACAGGAAGTAAAAACGACATGAAGTTGACTTGCGTTTTGATTATTGTTCATTTTGATGCGAAATTGCGCAAAACACCAACAACTAATTATGCATTTGTAACCAAGTTAAGCATTTGTAAATCTAGTTATGCATTTTTAAATAGAGTTACACATTTGTAAATCTGGTAACACATTTATAAATCCAGTTATGTACTTGTAAATCAAGTTATGCTCTGTAAATGGATTTAAGCATTTGTAAATGGAGTTATGCATTTGTAAATCTGGTAACGCATTTGTAAATCAAGTTACACATTTGTAAATCAAGTTATGCATTTGTTAATCTAGTTATGCATTTGTAAATCAAGTTACACATTTGTAAATCAAGTTATGCATTTGTAAACCAAGTTATGCATTTGTAAACAAAGTTATGCATTTGTTAATCTAGTTATGCCTTTGTAAATGGAGTTACGCATTTGTACATCTGGTAACTCTGGTAACGCATATGTAAATCTAGGTATGCATTTGTAAATCTGGTAACACATTTGTAAATTGAGTCACTCATTTGTAAATCCAGTTATGCCTTTGTAAATTGAGTCACTCATTTGTAAATCTAGTTATGCATTTTCAAATCTGGTAACGCATTAGGAAATCGAGTTACACATTTATAAATTGAGCAACACATCTGTTTTACATTTCTAAATCCAGTAAAGCATTTGCAGATACATGTACATATTTGTAAAACCTTAATGCATTTGTGTCCATTTACAGACAATAACAACACTGTAGCAGGTCAACAACAAGTAGAAGACCACCAAAGAGGTGGACCACTGACCTGGATGCAGCCGGCCAGGACACTGGTGGTCATCTTCCTGTAGAGGTTTGCATACTTCTCACAGTCAGAGATGAGGTCTTGCAGCTCGGTGACCAGCAGCAGACTAGAGCCGTGTTTATCCACAGCTTTGACCAGAACCTCCTTTGTCCCAAGGCAACTCATGACCACAGCGTAGTCCTTGTTCAGGGACGCCAGCTGATAGAGAAATTGAACCAGCAGCTGCACCACCTGGAGAACCAGAGACGTGCCGTTAACCTCATGTGTGAAGAACGTAGCATTTTTGTTGTGAAGCAAAATCCTTGAGGAAAAAAGGCTGAGCAAGACACAGAGCCACCTCCAACTTCAAGAACCTCACCTCTCGGTCACCGATGAAGGAAGACATGGAGGAGACACAGGCCTCTATGCTCTCGTGCCACGGCAGCACGTCCTCCACGTACTTGTCCAGGAATTTCATGAGAATTCTATGAGGACAAACTGACATTAGACACAACAACACAATCTACAGAAGAATCAAGTTCTGGAACCGACTTGATGATTGAGATGAAGATGGTTCGGTCCGATCTCTGCTGCTCCAAGAGTTTGACCAGCTCCTGGTAGATGTCCCGGCTGTGGGTCACCTGGAGACACCACACCATGTTGAGAGAGATGTGCGTGTCTTCTCGTGTATATTGTGTCCTTTGTGTGTGTGTGATTTCTTTGTGCAAGTGTGTCTTCGTGTGGGTATATGCATGTATTTTTTCAAAGGTGTGTATATGTGCGTGTGCATTTCCGTATGTCTCTGTGTGTCTTTTTGTACAAGTGTGTGTGTATGTGTGTGAGCATGTATGTTTATAATGGCTGTGTGTATATATAGGTGTGTGTGAGTGTGTGTGTGTGTGTGAGCTTGTATGTTTGAATGGCTGTGTATATATAGGTGTGTGTGTGAGTGGCTGTGTATATATAGGTGTGTGTGTGTGCATGTCTGTGTGTATGTTTGAATGGCTGTGAATAAATAGGTATGTGTGTGCGTGTGTGTGTGTGTGTTTGAATGGCTGTGTATATATAGGTGTGTGTGTGTGTGTGTGTGAGTGGCTGTGTATATATAGATGTGTGTGTGTGTATGCCTGTGTGTGTGTTTGAATGGCTGTGTATAAATAGGTGTGTGCGTGCGTGTGTGTGTGTGTGTGTGTGTTTGAATGGCTGTGTATAAATAGGTGTGTATGCCTGTGTGTGTGTTTGAATGGCTGTGTATAAATAGGTGTGTGTGTGTGTGTGTGCGTGTGTGTGTGTTTGAATGGCTGTGTATAAATAGGTGTGTGTGTGTGCGTGTGTGTGTGTGCACCTCCTCCAGATGTGTGCCATCTTGACAGAGCAGCTTCTCCATGGTCTGGATCACTTCTTTCATGGCCTTCAGCTCCTTCAGACTAATCATCAGCACACGCAGCTCTCGGTCATTGAAGACCAGCTGAGGGGACTGAGCCTCTGAAGAGCGACGACAACATGTCAGTCCAGACACGGGTCAGTAGCTCTGAAGGAGCAGATGTTTCCTACCTTCTCTGTCAGGCTTCTGCACGGACGATATGTGGTTGAGACAGATGATGGCCAGCATGGTTTCAGAGCGGGACAGAGACAGACACTTGTCCAGGACTTCAGAGACGTCACAGGCGATGAGCTGAGCTGCCAGACCCTTGTGAGTGGACACCAGCATATTGAGGACCAGGAGACCATTCCTGACTGCAGACATGCAGCTGTGGACGAGACACAAACACAGAACAGGTCAGCAGGCGTCAGTATGGACAGGCCGCGGGGAATCGTACCCTTTGGTCTTGAGTGCGAGACTGATGGCAGCTGGGATGGCGGCGAGAAGACAGCGAGAGCCTTTAGGAGTGGCTGAGCCGATGCTGGCGAAGATCTCCAACATCATCTGAGAGTCGGGTTCAGATAAAGGAGGACCTCCGTCCATGCTGCGCATGTCATGTTTACTGGCTCCAGTAACGACCTTCAATGTCTAAGGCGGGGTGCAAGGAAGTTACATCACCACTTTGGTCATCATCATCATCATCATCATCATCATCATTGATGTCTCACCACGAGTCCCAGCTGCTGCAGGTGAGTGTCCGTGGGTTGCTCCTGCATGCAGGTGAGGACGGCCTTGACCCCGCCCTCCGTGGCGAAACACAGCCTCCAGTCATATTGCAGCATCAGCTTGTGCGTCAGCGCCAGAGTGGAGACCAGGACGGTCCGGCTGGACGAGGCCAAGAGCTCCACCAGCAGCTTCAGGACCTTGTCTCTGGTCCAGAGTCAAAGCAGATTTGTGAGTCGTTGTCATGGAAGCATGTCGGTGTCATCAAATATTGAACGTTGGATTTAACATTTCAAGTGTTAAAACTTTTCAATAATTGAACTCAATCATTTGAATATTGAAAATACATTTTCATAATTTAATGATGTTTTAATTTCTAGTGTTTATGTGTGTATTAAGGTAAGGTAAGGTAAAACTTTATTAAACTGTTGACTTAAAAAAATGAATATTCTCCAAATAGTTCACAAAACAGACATTTTAATTGCAATGATTAAAACAAAAATAATAATTGATTAATCACTTCAGATTTTTAAATGGCCTCTTCATACATTTAAAAGAGTGGGTTTAATAAAGTGTCACCAGACAATACTACAAAAGGTCGACTAGCTCTGGACTCTTTGATCGTCTAGTGGGACTTCATTATACAGACATTATTAAATTGAAATTAAAAGGCTATGCATTTAAAATTGAGTAGTAGATTAATAAATATAATATTTGGTTTAAATTATTGGGATTCAAATATTAATTTCTGTGTTGAAAAATATTTGGAAAATATTATTAAAAAAACAAATTCAACATTTTAATAAACAGCATTGAATCAACATAATAATACAATTAAAAAATACAACCTTCCATATATAAACATTATTGAATTCAACATTTTCAAATGCTTATACACATTTACTTTGGTGCCCTTACTTCGAAAGAAATGTTTGCCTTGATGCCCTAAAATGTATGCTCTTCTTTAAGGTAACACTTGCCTTGACCTTAAAAGTATTCATTCATGTATGTATTAAATGTACACAAGCAGCTGTGAGTGGTCGAGCCTCACCTGATCGTCTGTGAAAAGTCGCTCCTGCCAAAGTTCTTGTCCGGAGGAGTTTTGTCCTCCAGGATTCTGGTGATGACGACGACTGCAGCGAGCTGCTGCTCCTGGTCAGACGTGGTCCAGCTCTTCCTCAGGATGTCCACCACCGCCCCGATCCTTTCCAAGACCGTCTTCCTGCCCTGGATGTGTGAAACACTGAAAGCTGCAAGAGAACGAAGACTTAGAAAAACCTGCAGCAGTTCCCTGTTCGTGAGTCCCAGACAACTACCCTTTTAGACTGAGAGCTCTAAGAAATAGCCAATGACTCATTTACACTTAAATGCAATTCTTGATGGTCCATCGACATCTGATCGGTGTAGCCGCATGCATTGATTTGTCAGTTGTTCTTCCGTTATTCTATGCCGTTTGTTTTCTGGCATACACAACCTCTCAAAAAAAGGATGAATTTTAGTTTAGTTTTAAGACAAATTGTTTTATATATCTTCATCTCTTCTGTCCAAACAGAACAGAACAGAACAGTTACAATTTGACATTCAAATGTAATAGTGAGTTTTATAATATCCATGATTGCCGTTTGCTTATCTTATCACTGCATATATTAAAAAAAATCGAGTTTTAGAGACTCAATGTTAAAATATTTTGCGCTGCATTTGTCGAATATTTAGTCGATATCAAATTGCAAAGAAAAAAGAAAATATTGTGCTTTAGGAGCCAATGAGATCTTGTTCTTGCAAGATGCGTTTCTTACGTGTTCACAAACTTACAGTTGCAACTTTGTTACGTCAAAATCTTTTAGTACAGAACGCTGTCAAACTGGGTCATTTTATGAAGCCCGCCAGTTGGTTTTCCTAAACATTAGATCAATTCAACCATTTTGTGAAGATGTTTAAAGGGCAACTAATGTGTTGATTTAATGCGTCTTAAATGTGTGACTCTATTGTATCATCAGTGTGTGTTTGTACAAAACTCTCTTTTCATTCAAATATTGAAATTAGAAAATGATCTTAAGCCCCGCCCACTGAAAACACTTTGTTGTTCTGGAGATAAATATCTTGTCACCACACCCACTGTGCTGTGATTGGTTAAACATGAAGGTTTGTCACTGTGCTTCATCAATCCTGGAAGTCTCCACCTCAAAGCGACTCGTTGTATAAACAAAGCGTGGAGTAGGAGTGAAGCCATTATTACGTCATAATGGACTCTCGTAACCTCTCGTTCGCCCAGATTTCATACTTTATAAAGTAATAAGTGGAAAACATGGTCATGATGAGGAACTTACTGCGTCTTTGGAGAGGAAGATTCAACATTTACTACATCAGAGTGAGTCCGGAGAATTTAACTTGGGAGTGTTTTGACATTATTTGCTCTTTAAAATAAACTATGGAAAAGAGATTAGAGATGTTTACAGTTCTACAGAGATCTCTAATGCTAGTAAAACTGTGTTGAAGAAAATACATTTGTTTTTTAAATAATACCAAACACAAAGACAATATAAAGTCAACATCATCATCACAATTCTTGGTGCAGAAAGATTGGGTAATTTTTCAGCACATGACCTTGTGTGAGTCAGTTTGACAACCCTGGTCTTGAACTCTCTAAACTCCAAGGCAGAAATCAACTCAAGCAGGATATCTCACCCTTCATCTTCTCCTCCAGGTCGTCAGGAAACATGCTGGTGTCCAGCGTGGGGAGCTCGCTCTCCTCCTCGGGGCTGCTGCAGGTCGAGTCCACAGAGAGCTCCTTCTTGGCTTTTTTACAAACGGAGCCCATCGTGGACAACACTGAGGAGGAGCAGTGACCGTCGACGGCTGTCGAGTCAAACGATCCTTCAAGAGACAAAGATTCAAATCAGTGAGTTGGACCAATTGACCTTTGAACTTAGACTGATGGACCCGGCAATGTAAAAATTAAAATTAATTTGACAAAATCACTACTAAATCACTTTTTCTTGAATTGGTAAATAGTATTATGTTTTTTACCATTATCTCCTCCCCATTTCTGCGAGTGGTGGTTGGAGATCTAGCCATTTTAAGTGTTCAAATAAAACTAATAAAACATTTAAAAAGATTTAAAATCACTAAGATACAGGAATTTGGGGATTCAATGTCTTACCACCAGACATCTCCACATGTGCTGCTTCTCCTCCTTGTTCCTGGAGGTAGAACTTGGAGAAGGTATGAGAGCAGAGCAGGTCACTGAGACATGTTGGTGGCAGGTTCTGCTTCAAGAAGTGAAGAAGATTCCTGGCCGCAGACGCAGACACCGATGCGCTCAGCAGGGCAGCGTTATCCAGCTCTGCCCCCTGGTGGACCATAAGAGAGACACGGGCTTAACGAACCAATCTACGGAAACCAGTGCTGCGTCTCAAATCGCATATATCTCTTAGTATACTAGAAGTTAGTATGCATCAGGATAGTGTACGTACTAACTAGTAACTAATTCTCCACAGATAGTATGTCTCAAATCAAACTCTGCTGCTACACACTTACAGGAAATGACACGACAGCTTCTTCTTCTACTACTATTTAACGATGGTTGCAACCAGCTGTAGGAACACAAGTGACACCTGCTGGCAGCACGTTTTGCAAGTTTGAAAGAAGAAATATTTACGCAAGATATTTACGCCGGTATCAGCACCGGAGATTTGTCATCCTCCTACTGTTGGCTGAAAATGCACCTGTAAGTATATTCAAATATATATATATATATATATGATGTAACTTCCGTTTACAAGATGGAGCCGTTTGGGGTAAATAGTGTCCATCGAACCATATTCAGTTTTGTGGGCGTTTCAGTGACAATTTAGTGTGTATGGCGCAATAAATTTCGAATACTAAGAATTGAGACGCACTTATGCACTAAAAATAGTAACTTTGAGTACACAAGTATGCGATTTGAGACACGGTACAGGTACAAAAAAGTCAAAGACACATAGAGAACATTTAAAATATCTTCTGTACCCTCACCTGCACCTCCAGAGACTGTTGCAGTATGACATTCGCCGCCTGTTGCTGGTTTGTTTCCAGCTTCTTGATGAAGAACAAAACTTCCCACCATTCAGCTCGACTAAGACTCGTGATGGTGTGATGGTCATTGGACATGTATGGCAACGAGTACAGACCACCAGGGGGTTTGGAAAAAAAGCTGGAGCTCACTGTGGAAGACAAACAGAAATGAAGGACTGAAAGAAGCCCTAGCTCACCACCAGGAGAGATAAGAACCCACCGGTAATCATCTTGATGGTCTCGGCCAGTTTGGAAGCCTTCTCCTGCGTCTCCTTGTCGGCTTGACTACTGCTGTCTCCGTCCACGATCTCCACCATGTGCCAGTGGACCCAGTAAGTCCGGCTTAGTGACCTCCAGTAAACCTGGGAAAAGTTCCATTAGAATATTGAATGGTTGTATTTGATTTTAAAATGCTTTGTTTTTTTAATCATTTAAAAATAATTAAGCATATATATTTTTAAATCATTTAATAGAAACAAAATGTACATTTAAACAATTAAATTTGTTTTTATTATATAATAAAGTATATTGAAAATACACACGCTAAATTAAATATTTTCTAATTATTAATAATTCATAGTTATATAAAATGGTTTGATATTGGCCAACAGACAACACCAACCATTGTATTGAACTTTCAGCCAATCAAGCGACGCACAGACAGTCACGTGACCACGTAGTAGCACATGAAGTATCTCTGTACTATTCTGGTATTGTCTGCCTCCACCATTATACCAACTATTTTTTGTTGAATTAAAAATATAAAAGTTATGGAATTCCATCATAATTAAATGCTTAAAAATACAATTCAATAAAAAAAAACATCAAAGTTTCAACATCTTGCCAGCTTAGATCGGCTCAGTTTATACAAGGAAGTAAGACTAACTTATGATCTACTCAAACACTAGTGATCCAGTCACTCGTTTCTTTCAACCCTCTTTGTTAAAGAAACATATTGTAAGAACTTTTCATCTCGTCTCAGTTGTTTTCTTATAAGATCTTGAACTTCCAAACAAGTTTAAACATGTCCATCTTCGTCGTATGCTAACAAGCTAAGTTGTTAGCTTCAGGTCATTTATAAAGTGTTATGTGTGTGTGTACAAGGAGGTGGATTTATTATTGATTTGGTGACATCATGATGCGCCGGCGGCTCCTCTCTGATGTCGCTCAGTTTCGTGGGAAACCGATGCAAGTCCCGCCAAACTGAAAGTCATAAGTGATATTTTTCTCCGGTCCAGGGGCACTAAAAGTGCTGTAATAAATCAAAAGGGAAATATCGCAATGTTTTCCTTCTTTACACCCCAGGACCTCCCCTACAGTACTGCATTTTTAAATCAAATATCATGGAGCCCTAATTTGAATGTTAAACTCAACCATTCAATATTGTGATGATGACACTTACACACATACACAACTAAACCCGAAAAAGATTTGATATTTCACTGACCTGGACAGGTGGCGAGCCGTCGTTACTGTAGCGAAACTCTCCGATATCTCCATTACTAACTTCCTCATAGTCCTCAAGCATGCGCACCGCCATGCCACTCTTCAGGTGATCCTGGACATATTCCACATAGGAAGAACGGGACGAGAAGTCCGGGCGCCTCTTGTATACGTTCCCGCTTTTTTTCTTGAGCAGCGTATTCAGGGGGGCGTTGGAGTCGGTGTGTTGTGGGACCGCCACGGTGCCGAACCGAGGCTGAAAGATGGAGCACAGGATGGGGCGGGACTCGTCGTCCTCTTGTGGCTCCGGATCGACTGCCACTCCAGGAACAACCGGCGGTTGGCGGTTGCGGTCCCAGCCCATCACCCGCACCAGCTCCGAGATCAGGTTCGCCATCGCCATGGTGAACTCGAACTCCCGCTCGATCTGAAGGCGCTCGGAGTGGGGAGAGGAGCTGCATGACGGGAAGGCAGAGGCGGAGCCGACTTCCTGTCTCTCGGAGCAGGGCTCGGTCCCTGCAGAGTTCAGCATGTCCATCAAAGACGTGACGCACAGGTAACGCTTGACCAGGGAGAAGAGCAGCTTTCCAGGAATCTGGACGGAGACAGAAAAACCACAAAGTTTTGATAAACGGTTCAAAGTTATATTTTTGTGTTTTCCTTCAATCAGATCATTTTAAATCATATTTATTGATTTTTACAAATTTTACAATTAACATGCAAATATTCACGTCAACATGTCATTTTTGTATTGCAACTAAACTTCCGGACGCTAGATGGCGGAGGCCATTACGTCAGCTAAAAGGACAGGGAAATCCAGTGAGATTCGGCATTGACTGAGGACAAGAGGATACAAGTGGCTCCAGCAGTTTTTAAAGCTGATGTTTGGACATATTTTGGTTTGAAAACAAATGAAAGCAGTTACGACTTCGTCAAGAGTCATGTGGTCTGTAAATACTACAACACCAGAGTCAAGTACTGGACAATACAACACATATATACTTGTTACTACACTATCACAACACCAGAGTCAAGTACTGGACAATACAACACATATATACTTGTTACTACAGTATCACAACACCAGAGTCAAGTACTCGATAATACTACAAATATATCCTTGTTACTACACTATCACAACACAAGAGTCAAGTACTCGACAATACTACAAATATATCCTTGTTACTACAGTATCACTATATATTAAAAGATATCATATGGTTGCCAGTGTATCATGATGCAAAATGTATCGACAATACAATACACACCAATACACAATACCTAACATCCTTAGATTTACCATTATAGTTTTAAATAACCTAAGAACCAATTACATCAGAAACCAGAGGTGTTGTCTGTTATTGTTATCACGTGCACCAGTTTAAAAATTGAGAGCAGAAACAACAATAGCAAAAATATAAATAACTATGAATATTAAAAAAAATGTAGCTGTTAAAAGTATTGACGGTATCGAAAGCAAACAAAGAAAGTAAGAAAAACAACAACATCAGCAGCAAGAATGACATCAATAACAAGAAAAGACAGAGATCGACGACATGACAGATCAACAACGACAACTGACAACAAAGTATATGGTAAACAACAGCAGCAACAAACAAGTGCCCTTCCATGTATAAGTAAGTAAGTAAGTAAGTAATATTTATTTATATAGCCCTTTTCAAGACCAAGTGAGGAATTACATCGCAATGATTGTGTGTTGTTGGTCTGAACTCTATTTATGTTTCATATGCATCAAACAGAAATGTTAAAATGATAAAAATAGAGCATTAATTTTAAGTGGATCACACAGTAAGTGGTATATGAAATGAAACAGGATGATAGGAAAAGAGGGATGGGTCACAGAAATTATATTAATTCTACCATTTCCCTACAGGACAACTGTAAAGACTGCGTTTACCTGAGGCAGGTGAATCCCTTCGAATGAGATGCCGTGTTCTTCAGACGAGGTGGTTTCTGCAAACAGCTCCAAGAGTGTGTAACGGTTGTCAAAGTCCATGTGCTGTTCTATTCCGTCCTGCTGGCTGAGAGACAATAGAACGTATGCGCGACTTCCTGCAGGACATGAAGAACATCGTCATTATTATCTTACAAATATTCAATATTAAATCAGTGGAGTTTTTCAGAAAAAGGGGGCTTTTTTAAAGGGCAACTAATGTGTGAAGCCCATTATTCTGTCACAATGAGCTTCACTCTCGTAACCTCTTGTTCGCCCAGATTTATAAGCAACTTTATAAAGTAACAAGTTAAAAACATGGTCATGATGAGGGACCTACTGCATATTGGAGAGGAAAACTTCAACAGTTAGTTGAACTTTAAGTACACTTGAATTGTAAATCCATGTAAAAAGAATCTTCTCTAGACCAGAGGGGGTCAGACTTAATGACAAAAAGGGAAAAAATCCTCTAGCGGTCTCAGTCCTGGGCCACACTGTAGTCTAATTTAGATATTTTATTTAACAAGTGATCTAGACTAGGAATAATGGATAAGTGAACCTACTCACCAGCATCATGCGATGCCAGCGCCCGCAGCATTTTGCTAGCACTGCGCCTGGTCTGGGTCTCCTTGTTGCACAGCAGCTCCATCAGCAGGTTGAGCGCCCCAGTTTCTTTGAAAACTCCGACGAGCGAGCCGATGCTGGCGTAGGCGCTCAGCACGTGGATGGTGTGCGTGATGCTGATGGAGAACTCGCTGGTCTTGGCCATCTGCCGCCGGGCGCGAAGCACCAGGTTCTTCACGTCCTCCTTCATGTCCAGCAGCTCCACCTCGTCGAATGTCACGTTGTTGGAAATCTCCTCCAGACTCCTCGGCCCCGCATCACCCGCGGATGCATCCCTGGAGTGCAGATTCTCCTGCAGGGGGCGCTGCGAGTCGAGTTTCCTCTTACCCAGCAGGGTGGGGCAGTTGGCGTAGACATCTTCTGTCGTCATCCACATGAGGATGTTCTCCTGCTTGGCATCCCCCGAGGAGGAGCTGGTGGAGCCAACGTTTCGTGTGCAGGCCCCGTTGGCCCCGCTGGCGACCCAAGCCGCTCCACCTGAACGTTCACCGGTGTTGATGAGACACCAGCGGATCAGGTACTCCGTCTGGCCATCGTAGGTTCTGCGTTGACGGATCAGTTCTTCTGGGAAAGCTTGCAGATGTGGGCTGAGTTGAACCAACAGATTTCCATTTCGCCGTTCACCAACCATCATGGCTGCAGGAGAAGAAGCATATGATCGTTATTTACATTTACACCACTAAATGAGGAGACATGTTTTTTCTTTAAGGTGCATCGAATTAGGATTTATTTGTGAATATGTGAGTATCTGCAGCAATGTCTCAGACCAGGGAACACCTTACATGCCATCTTAAGGGGTCGTCAAGTAAGTAAATGTTTTTTGTAAAGATCTTTCTAGACCAGGGTCACAAAGTGCTTGAACAATCGAAAGCAATTCACAGTGAAAAATAAATACAGATTTGAAAACTCTATAAGGCCAAGACATAAGACAAACACCAGAGTCTCAGAAAATCAGGGAAAAGAACAAATAAAAGTGTCTTAAGATGTTTCTTGTAGGAGTCAGTAGATCATCAAACACAGATGTTTCTTGAAGGAGTCAGTAGATCATCAAACAAAGATGTTTCTTGAAGGAGTCAGTAGATCATCAAACACAGATGTTTCTTGAAGGAGTCAGTAGATCATCAAACACAGATGTTTCTTGAAGGAGTCAGTAGATCATCAAACACAGATGTTTCTTGAAGGAGTCAGTAGATCATCAAACACAGATGTTTCTTGAAGGAGTCAGTAGATCATCAAACACAGAGATGTTTCTTGAAGGAGTCAGTAGATCATCAAACACAGAGATGTTTCTTGAAGGAGTCAGTAGATCATCAAACACAGATGTTTCTTGAAGTAGTCAGTAGATCATCAAACACAGAGATGTTTCTTGAAGGTGTCAGTAGATCATCAAACACAGAGAGTATGATCATCAAACTAGACAAGCTTATATTAGTGAACTAAGTCCTTGGTTACTATTTTAATTTCCTGAAAACAATTTTAAAGTCAAAGAAATGTTTTAAAAAACAAGCCTTTTATAATGACTTTCTTTAAATATCTTATTTATCTTTTTGTTTTATTTTAGGGTTTCTAGGCTTTGTTCCGTCTTTCCTGACGGCCCCTTACCACAGATTATAATCTGGCCCCTGAGTTAGAGAATCATACTTCAACCTCTTGAGGGCCACACAAATAAAGCGAAGGGGCCTCATGTGCCAAACCTTGTTTAAATCTGTCTTAGACCAAAGATTTAGGGCCCCTGGCTGTTGGAGCTGTAAGAGGGCCCCTGGAGTCGGGATAGTCTCTTCCCCTTTAATTCAATTTGATACTTTCTTTTTATAGAAACTTTGTTCTTGTTCTTATTTTTATGAATTATTGCTGTGTGCTAATTGGAAAAACAATCTCCCTCCTGAGGGATCAATAAAGTTCTATACTATCGATCTATAAAACCTCAACCTGACGCCAGGTAAGTGCTGCAAGATGGATGAAAGATAAACATGGTCCAGCATTGTTGTTTTGAATCCACGCCGACAATGGTTGAGTGGGAAGGGACACACTGGAAAGGAGGGCGTACCTAATGACCACAGAAGCAAAACTACCCTTTTTCCGATGACGCTCTCGCACCTACGTCACTGCATTTCGCCACGATTTCAGGAAAATGGAAACCGAAAGCCACTGTCCTCGAGCAGCTCAAGCTAGTCTAACAATAGTGTTTATATTCGGCTTCAGCGTCGTGAATATGAAACAAACCCCGCGCTACGTGTGACACTAACTTCCAGGTGACAGTCGTTGCTCAGGTGAGAGTCGTTCCTCAGGTGAACTCTCCACAGACGCCGCCCATGACACGAACATACGAGACGGTCAATAAGCGGAAGTTTACTTTCCTGCTGCGGCCACACACGTCCAGACGAGCGGAGACACGTCAAAAGGGTGTTTTTTTTCAACCGAGGGACGTCACGCGGAAGCTCGCTGACAGATGTCGCGTCACATCGGAAGGCGTCACGATTAACTCGCTTATCTCGTCCAGTGGGAAAGTTGATGTTCAGGCGAACACGCTGAGTAACCGCGACTCTTCTTCTGCGCGCTGGAGCTCCGAGCTACGCTTTAGTCAACGCACCTTTTTGTCGGTTTATTCCAGGTTGAATTGTACATTTGTCACTGACCTGGGTGCGAACTGTCGGTCCAATTCCCAGAGAAGAGAAGTTCACAGTGAGTGACACATGCGCACAAAACAGTGACGAATCCTCTGACCCCATTCTGGGAAGCAATTGGTCGACAGCGCTGTGCTGCCATCTACAGGCTGGAGGCGAAACTGCAATTACACTAACGTCCTGTTCAAGTTAAAGTTCAAGAATCTTTTATTTTATTATTACAGACAACCTTTCTGTGTGGAGTTTGTATGTTCTCCCCGTGTTGCGTGGGTTTGCTCCGGGCACTCCGGTTTCCTCCCACAATCCAAGAACATACAGAGATTGATTGAGAACTTTTATTATTTTTTATTTCTGGGTGTTTTATTTTGTTGGTATATTGCTCTGGCTGTTGTTGAACCGTATTTCCCCTTGCGGGACAAATAAAGGATTCTGATTCTGAAATTGTCCATAGGTATGAGTGTGTGTGTGAATGGTTGTCTGTCTGTGACAGACTGTCCTCCTGTCCAGGGTGTCCCCTGCCTCTCGCCTCTCGCGACCCTGACCCCGGGATAAAGTGGTAGACAATGAATGAATGAGCATAGATGAAATTGTAGTCCTCTCAGAGCCACCATGCAAAACATGAAGTAGACAATGAAAGGACATTTCAATTATTTATTTATTTTTGTTTAATAATCAACAAAATGAAATAAATAATCAACAATACTTGAAAAATTAACTAAAACTAAACAAAATATCAAACACTAACTTCCAGGTGATAGTCGAGCCTCCGGTGAACTCTTGACAGACGCCGCCCATGAAACGAACATATGAGCAGAAGTTTACTTTCCATAGTATTCCTGCAGGAATAAACACACATGAACAACAAAGTGAGGATGCACAACAAACCTAAGCAATACATCAGCCAAGCCAATCGTCTAGTGTCCACAAGAATTGACCTCTGGTTAGAGACTCCTAAATTAGTGGGTAACAAAGCAAAGTAATGTGAGCTGAAATGAGATAAGGTGAAGCAGTTTGTGAATAAGTTGTAAAGTTACATTTGAAACAGTTCACGTGGAGTCCCTGTTACACTGGAAAGAACTATATTTGATAGGATTTACTGGGATTTCTTTTGTTGTTGTCGAAATTAAATATAAAAAAAACCTGTCCTTTTTTGATGATTAAAGTAAAATAATGAATAATATAGTTTTTCTTCTATATTAATTTAAACTTCTACAGATGATTAAAGTAAAATTCTCCTACACAGTGATAGAAATGTAAACAGGGCTGATGTTTTGAGATTTTGAGGTATATCTGGATGCACAAAACACCTGTCAGAGAGTACTTGATGGTAATTAAGGTCAGAGGTCAGAGGTGGCAAGTTTGACACTGCCTATATTTTCGTTTTTAATTTAATTCAAAGCACGTTTGAAGAATATCATGAATTTCACAGTATAATATGCGTCCCCTTGAGAAAATAAACCCACTCTTGGTCTATCTGAAAACATCCAAGCAATGTCTTCAATATATGGTCTAAATGCAAATTATATCTCGGTATATAAATAAGATATCTTGGTAGATAAATAAGATACATCTTAATTCTGAGCAGCATTTATTTCCACTCATCTAAGAAACAATCAGATGAAAAATCCTGTTTTCAAAAACTGCATGTATTTGGGCCACAATTGTTTGTTTCACTTGACATTCGCAGTGTATTTATAACAAATATTAATTTCCATTTACTTTATGTTCAGGGGTCAGCTGTCTGAAAATTATTTCCTATTATTTAAAAAACAAAAAAACAACTTATCGTAATAAAATCCAATGAAAAATAACCATCCACTAAAATGACTATAATCGCAGACCCGGTGACAGCTGTTTCAACACAGACAGGAAGTTATGTCGCAGTAAAGATGGTGAAGATGCTGATCAAAAGCACGACGACTCTCGCTGCTCTCGTCCTCGTCCTCGGTAAGTCGTTCACGACCCTGAACCTTCTCCAATTCTCCTAAACAACAAGACAAATGTGACTCAATGAACACAACCTTGTAGTAAATTGTTTTTTTAAACAATACAATAACAACAACAATAATTTACTTCCTGATCGAAACAAATACAACAAATAGTGCCACGAGTCTCGCTTTTATGTCTGTTGGAAAGCACGTGTTGTGTTGGGATTGTTAGCTGTTGCAAAATTAGACATTTTGTTAATTGTTTCTATTGATTTACAAAAGAAATGTGTCATCTTCAAACGACATAGTTCCAGGGAGACACCGCCCCCTGCTGGTAGGAAATCAATTCTAACTCAAGTGCATTTGTCTGTTCATGAATATTCATATATATTCAAGTATTGTTTCATAATTGTTTATTTCTGGTTGCCACTCACTTCCAGTTTTTCCTTCTCTTCCCTACTAGAGGTCATGGCTACTGTGGGAGGACATCACAAGAATGGCTGCCGGATCCCTGGATCTCCGTGCAACATCAGCTTGAACGACCGACACCTTCAGAAGTTGGTCTTCATCGCCGCCCAGGAGTTCAACAATGAAACCAATGACGCCTTTCTCTTCAAACCAGCCGCCATCTTGGGCGCTCAGCGGCAGGTGAGACGCCTTGGAAGCGGCTCGACGTGAGATTAAAGTGAAACCACGGTGTTGTGTCTCTCAGATCGTGAAGGGGATTCTCTACATCGTGGACTTGGACCTTTCTAGAACTGTGTGCAAAAAACAAGTCAACATGAGTCTGAGCCAGTGTGACTTCCAGCCGCCCGGACTCCTGCACCAGGTGAGTCCTGGACCGTGTCGAGTCCCGATGTGACGTTAATTCATGTTTTTGTGGTTCCAGACATTTCGCTGTCACTCTGACATTTGGTCGATTCCTTGGATGAACCGGACTCGGACACAAATCAAATGCAGACCCTGAAGTGAACAGTGTCAGTGGGAAAGATTCTGAAAATAAAGACCGTTTTACAATAGCGAACCAAAATGAATGGACATAAGATGACTTTATTTCTACTCCACCTGCATTATACGGACATCAGCACTGGTTTCTGGTTGAAATGAATGTGTTGAAACTGTTGAAGGTCACTTTAAAAGAGTGGAGTAAATGTTTATTCCACTTATTCAACTTCTGCCCCCGAGAAACAGCAGGTAGAAAGTCCTACCTTTTCTTAAAACATCACCATTTGTACCTCCTTCCTTTGAAATTCACCAGCAGTGGTTTTGCCGACAACCAAGCAGCCTTCAGCAAAATATGCCCAAACATCAGCTTTTAAAACCAGCTTGAGTCGACTGTATCCTCTCGTCCTCAGTCACTAGGGATATCGAGGGATTTCATTGTTCCTTGAGCTGTGGAGGACAATAATGACGGCTGATACACATGTTAACACGAAGTTCAACACACAACTGAACTTATGAAAACGCACTAACTTATACGATCAAATTCATGTACACATTCATTAGAATGGGCACAATAAACACACAACTTTGCATACACTGTAACCCATCTGACAAACGTACACATTCTCATGGACACAAGGACGAACACAATTTCGAACAAGTGTAGACAAACATGTTTATTTGTGAAGTCGTAGATAAAACAGTGTAATTCTCTCCACCAGGGGGCGTTAGTAAGTGTCCCTCACAGTAGTCAGAGCCAGGATCGGGTCAATCTTCCTCTCGCAGATCCAGTCTGACGACGAACGGCGAGCGGTACGACCCGAGGTACAGTTTGCCATCGTGCTCCAGGACTTCGCTGACGTGCGGAGCCACCAGGCCGCCTGGATCGTGGAAACTACGGGAACATACGCCGCCCTCGTGCAGCTCTGCCACCAGACTGTAGGGTTGAGCCAACTTCACCAGCACCTGCTGGTTGAACACCTGCAGGCAGAAGAAGTATTTGATTCTCAGCTGGTTAGTGTTGGTCCAACATACTCTTGCTGTGACTTTATTTCCTTTCGAGGAACTTTCTTCTCGACAAGAAGCTCGTCTACCTTACACTGAACTGACAGTCGGTGTTTGTTGGTTCACCTTGAAAAGGAGCTTCTTGATCCAAGGTCGCTCGGACAGGAAGTCCATCAGAGAGAACCCAGGGTTCGGGCGTATGGCCGACATAGCCACCCAGTACCCTCCGCTGGAGCTGGGACGGATGTTGTCCGGGAAACCAGGGAGGTTGTCGATGAAGGTGTCCATGCCACCTTTGTTTAGACCGGCCACGTGGACTCTGGAGGTCACAAGACAGAGGCTCAAGGTCACTGGTTTGTTTTCATCATCATTCTACGGTTTATGCATCTCCAGTATGAAAGTACATCAGTATTTATTTTTGATGTTTTTTTCAAAGCATTGAGGTTTTTTTTTGTATATTTGAATTAAATTATTTGTATATTGAAAGGTTGAATTTAGTTCCTTCTTTGGTATCGTCTCTTATTATAACTAGTGATGTGTTGATGAAGCTTCATGAAACACTGTCATTATCTTCAGAGTCCACTAGATGGTAGTGATAAGTTGGTGAAGCTTCATGAAACAGTGTCATGTTGTTCAGAGGTCAGTAGGTGGCGCCATCTGTTTAAAAAAGATGTTTCATCAGAACAGTTGTTCAAAACAAAAGGAAAATATTGCATGAATCGCCATCTAGTGGACTCTGAAGATAATGACACTGTTTCATGAAGCTTCATCAACACATCACTGATTATAACTATAATAACAACATTGTTATATTAAATTTAAAAGGCTACGAATTAAAGTTTATTAAATTTAAAAAAAGTTTTTTTGGAAATATTTGAATTCGAATTTCAACCCGGATTGTGAAAAATACATTAATTTTCAAATGCTCAACACTAGTGTTATCCCAGGTCCAAGGCCCGAAAACAAATGTGTTTGAGGTATCCCTTGTGTTGCCTCTTGAGTCAAGGAAGCAACTTTAGAACATGGTTCGTTGCAAAAGGCAACATTTGAAATGTTAAGGTCAACCATTCAATGTTCTAATGGTACTTTATATCCTTCAATACACAGTAGTTGTACCTGCGTATCCGGGCCATGGTGGTCTCAGCCACCAGAACCGACTCCTGGTCCGGAAGCAGTTGAATTCCGTTGGGGAATCGCAGGTTCTCCATCAGCACCGACAGTTCTCTGCTCTCCAGGTCGTACTCCAGCACTCTGACGACACAACAACAGTGGCTGCGTCTCTTCACGCGTGACATCACTTCCTACCGTCCGTCTGCAGTGGCCTCCATCAGGAGGTGCAAGTAGTCCCTGCGCTGCCACCTGCTGCTGGAGGAGGTGAAGTAGATCTTCTTCCCGTCCTGCGTCACATCCAGGTCGTTGATGAAGGACAACCTTCTGCCGGCGACCTCCTGACCCCCCGCCACCAGCCGGGTGGAGGCGCCTGCAAACACACTTGTCACTCGTCGACACAGAAGAAGAGCGTCAAGGTCACACGCTCACCTGTGTTCGGGTCCATCTCAAAAATGCCCAGGTATGCATCGGCTACAAACAAAGTGCCATTAGGTCCAACTCTGATGCCCAGAGGTCTCCCACAGGTGGGCTCCTCCTCCAGAGACCCTGTAACAGTGCAGACGAAAGTCACACTTAGAATCGTCTGATGACACATCATGGACTTCAGTAATCGAGGGCTGGGGGTTCAGAAGGTAACCCCCTAATAAACCAGGGACAACTGTACTACACAACATGCCAGAAGAAACATACACAAAAACAAACAAAGGTTTTATCTTCTCGTTTAGACTATTGTAAGATTATTTTCATGTCTAAACCAGAAGGATCTTCTCGCCTGCAGTTCATACAAAACTCTGCAGCCAGAATTCTGAGCCGCTCTAGTAGAAGAACTCACATTTCTCTGATCCTTCAAACTCTTCACTGGCTGCCAGTTTCTTTCAGGATCATTTTAAAATTCTGGTTCTTACTTTCAGATCTTTTCATGGTCAGACCTTCCATCAGTGATCTGATCCAGACTTACACCCCAGCTCAGGCTCTGAGGTCTGTGGATCAGAATCTACTGATGGTTCCTGAACTTCAGGACCAGAAGAGAGAAATCCTTCCAGACTGTTGCTCCTAAGTTTTGTTCAAGCGCTTTGTGACCCTGGTCTACAAAAAGGCTCTTTACAAATAACTATTACTTACTTACTAAGATATGTAGGTCACTGTTAAAGGTCATTAAGGTCAGACATCTCACCACAGGGTGGTTTTCCAAGTCGTGCCAGAGTGAAGATCCTGCGACCGATCAGTTTCACTATTTTGCCGTCAGCTGTTCCAGTGAACAAAACATCTGCAGAGAGAAGAACACTTAGAACACAATGATACACACACACATACACACACACACGCACACACACACACAGACGCACACACACCTCCCACTGCTGCAATAGACTCAGGTCCAATGAGCTGGTCCTTGAAAAGTCTCTCAGCCTCTCGTAGTCTCAGGTTGGGGGCCCAGCTGCCGGACATTATCGGGGGCTCCTTCAGACTGCAGCACAGAAGACCACCAGCAGGTGGCGCACACAGAACATGAAGGTCTGACACACCAACAAGCTCCTGAACCACCTCTTCTGTCAGGGCCTCACCTGAAGACGTCCGGCTGGATGGGGGACTCCAGGACCAGCGTGATGACGAGCAGTGGCAGCAGCACCAGACCCCCCAGAGACAGCAGCGTCACCTGGAAGACTTTCCCGCTGTAGGTTCTGCAGCACAAGGACGTCAGACCTTGTGAAGTGAAACTAAAACATGGATGTCATTGGATGCTTTTAAATGATAAACATGTTCTCTTGGATGGTTTCACTTTCATTTGGCTTCGTTGGGAACTGACCACTGACCACTGCCAGCTGGAGATCACAGAAGAACCAGGAGGTCACAGAAGAACCAGGAGGTCACAGAAGAACCAGGAGATCACAGAAGAACCAGTAGGTCACAGAAGAACCAGGAGATCACAGAACAACCAGAACCCATTTGGGCTCCACCGGAAGTGACGTTACTGTCAGATCAACGCTAGCTTCTGATGTGTAGCGTTGACTTCATGTTGTTCCACATTTTATTCATGTGTCAAATCACATTTATTTTAATGCACGTTTCGGAACCAGCGGCGTCACGTGATCGCCGGTTCCGTGCTTACCCGGTGCTCTTGTGTCGATGCCCCGGCAGGTCGTCGGTGATGATTTTGGGTCGATGGTGCCGCCGGAAGCGAAGCCCCGCCCCTTCATTCATGCTGCCCCCCGGTCCGGAACGGTACCGTCGTCCTGACCCAGTTCACGTGTAGCCGGGTAGTAGGTCAGGGATCCAGCGGTGCCGCCGAATCATCCTCCAAACACCGTTCGATTGGACTTCCGGTTTCCTTTCACAATAAAATACTACGTTCATAATATCATCAGAATATTGCTGCGGTTCACATTTATTCAGCGTCAGTTAAAATACAGTTAATAAGAGAGAAAACATAGAAAAGCAGTTCGAGGTAAGAAAGGAGAAATTATCAAGGTTATCATGCAGTATTAGATAATGACCAACAGATGGCAGCAGAGAAAAGTAAACGCCATTAATTTGATCGTTTCTTAGGAAGATTTTTATATCGATCTAAACCGAATAGATTTACTGAAACAAATGTACAAACTCTGAATATTTTTAAGGTCATTTGTTACAGATAATTTTATATTTGTTTCAGAGTTTTGCAGTTCTGAGCCACAGTAGTATTTTTTTATATACGTCTTGCATACATGTATATTTGACAATAAAATAACTTTAAATTAAATTTTAACGTGTCTAAAATATTGTGAATTAAATGAATGGTTACAAAAAAATGGTTCAGGACACTCAATTGTGGAGAATCTATTTCTAAAATAAGTAAAACACTTTCAAATATTATTCGGTTTTATATAATTCTGTTTCATAGTTGTTACATAGGTGGATATGTTATGTATCTTATATATTATATATCTTATTTTCAGTCATTGGTTGTTTGTTTTTGTCTGTTTAGTATGTTTCAGTTTGCTGTTAGTTGTTAAAGTGGTTGTTGATTGACGTCACCAGGGGGCGGTGTTGGGTGAGTTTGGTAGTATTTGTGGTTTTCCGGTTATAATAAAGTATCTTAGCAGTAATTGTTTTTATTTTGTAGCTATTTTGCTATTGTCTTTAATTATATGAAATAAATGTCATTTGGGCACGTGCTAATGTTTATTGACGTATTTGCTCAGTATATTCTGCAAGTTTCCTCATTTATCTTTTTTTCAGGGTCTTTCGAGGCATTAAAATCATCATTTTGAAGAACAACAGATGTGAACCGTTATGGAATCCTTAAGTTTTCTGCTACATTCTCGCTGGGACGTCGATAAGAATCCTCGCATCAGCTGAATTCCAGCTCTAAGATCAAAAGTTATTATACTTAACTTAACATGTTCCATCATAATCGTCCTGAAAGAGCTTTAATCCTGAATGGATTACAAGCAAACACTTATCTTAAGTGGAGTAATGACACATCAAACCTATATGTCAAGTAACTGTACACGTCGTGTGACTGACACGCTCCAGAGAAAGTCATCTTGACCTCCTCAAGGATCACAGGAACGAGGAGATGATGAGAAAACCTCGACAGATTAAAGTCGTTAGCAGACGGACCAAACGAGCGGATAATTAATTTGATCTGTTAATCAAAGCAAACAGATGCTCTCGCGTCATTAGACCCGACTTAAGAAGTGTTGCTCGAAAGGATAATTTGCCACCGAGGTCTAAGGAGACACTGATTGATCGAGAGGATTCATGGGAGACGATCGTTCAGTTACGGACACAGTTTGATCCGATCATGTATACGCTTCATTCTACGATCATCTGCTGCATTAATACCTAACTTACAAATAAGTCAAGTAAGTAAGTAATGGTTATTTGTAAAGCACCATTCTAGACCAGGGTCACAAAGCACTTGAACAATCAAACACAATACACAGTTAAAACATATACTTTAAAAGGTCAAGACATATAAAAGAAAAACAGGGGCCCCAGTGTCAAGATGTTTCTTGAAGGGTTCAATGGATCTTCAAACCCAGTTGTTTCTTGAAGGAGTCCGGGGGTTCCCAAACCCAGGTGTTTCTTTGAGGGGTCCGGGGGCCCCCAACCCCGGGGTTTTTTTGGGGGGGGGGGGGATCCCCCCCCCCCGGTTTTTTTTGGGGGGGGGGGGGGGTCCCCCCCCCCCGGTGTTTTTTTGGGGGGGGGGGGGGGCCCCCCCCCCCCCGTTTTTTTTTGGGGGGGGGGGGGGCCCCCCCCCCCGGGGTGTTTTGGGGGGGGGGGGGGGGTCCCCCCCCCCCGGGGTTTTTTGGGGGGGGGGGTGGTTTCCCCCCCCACAGATGTTTCTTGAAGGAGTCAGTAGATCATCAAACACAGAGATGGTTCCAAAGCTTAGGAGCAACAGTCTGGAAGGATTTCTCTCCTCTGGTAAGTAAGTAAGTAATATTTATTTATATAGCGCTTTTCGAGACCAGGGTCACAAAACGCTTCCTGGTCCGGAAGTGTGTTCAGGAACCATCAGTAGATTCTGATCCACAGACCTCAGAGCCCGAGCTGGGGTGTAAGTCTGGATCAGATCACTGATCATCCTGAAAGAAACTGGTAGCCAGTGAAGAGTTTCAAGGATCAGAGAAATGTGAGTTCTTCTACTAGAGCGGCTCAGAATTCTGGCTGCAGAGTTTTGTATGAACTGCAGGTGAGAAGATCCTTCTTGTTTGGACACAAAATAAACTGTTACAATAGTCTAAACTACACAAACACGTGGATTATAAGATCCAGATCATGTTGTGACATCATTTTCCTAAGTTTAGAGATTTTTCTCAGTTGAAACAGTTTGTGGTCAGTTTTCTTCAGTGTTGAACTAGAAACATGTCTTTGTCAAATACAACACCCAGGTCTCTCAGGCTCAGATAAAGACAAACAAATGGCTTTATTAATTGAAGTGTCTGTAAATTGTACCCGAATAGTAGCTCAGTCAAGCTTGGTTAATGAAAAGAAGTGAGTCACAAAGTAGAACAAGCATAGACTTCCATTCAATCAGAACTGTGCTACTATGGACTGTTCTCTCTCCTGGCGTCTGGCAGAAGGTTCCGCAGCATCCACTGGAGAACAGAAAGATTTAGAAACAGCTTCTTTCCTCTGGCCAACAGACTGCTGAATGAAAATAGGACTTGAGCTATGCACTATTTAAAAATTATGTATTTATTCTATTTAAAACATATTAGCACTATTGTTAACCTATTTGTATTTATACTTTTATATACATTAATTATTATATGCAATATTTATAATGTTATTTATTTATTCTGTTTATACTATATTGCACTATTTTTAACTTTTAAAATTTATATCCATACTTTTTATATATACATCACTCTGCTGTGTTTTTTAATGGTTGCCAAGCAACAGAATTTCGTTGCCAGTTTCACTGCCGTGTTTTCTCTGCAATGACAATTAAAGAAAGTCTAAAGAACCTTCTTCTGGAAATGAAAGATAGCTGTCAATCCAGGATTAGGCAGATTGCATCAGCTATGGATGGATTTTTTTTTTTTTACAAATATGAACAACAATTGGGCGTTAATGTAGACTTAAAAAATGTAGCAGAACTTCGCAAAGTTTAACATAACTTTTCATGAGAATTTCCAATGGAGAGAGCTTCTATAAAAAGACGAATCTTAGAACCTAAAGACTACCGTTTTTCTAAATAGCATTTTCTGGGACATATAATTTAGACACAATCGGAAAATTTAATAATTATAAATAGCCCATAGCTGTGTCAGAAAAATGGTTCATCCACAAGTGTAGCCCCCCGACTAGCTGGGACCCTGTTCAAGATCTCCCTTATCTCTCACTTTTAACATCGGAAACATAGTTATAAAATCATCATATCATACCCAGCAAACGTGCTTTGAAGCTAGTATTAAATATTTAAACTGACAGAAGATTAAAGTTTAGATACTGTCAGTACATAAATCTTTGATCTTTTAAAGTATACATTTTAACTGTGTATTGTGTTTTAATTGTTAAAGCGCTTTGTGACCCTGGTCTAGAAAGATCTTCACAAATATCACTTACTTACTAACTTGTAAACGCCATACATGTGGTCATAATGCTCTTTGTAAGTGTGTTGACTGTGAGGCAACTAACCGCGGAGACCTTCCAACATCCAGCTGTGGCTGGTGGTCTCAGGCCATAGGAGGGGGTTGGACCAGCTAATGTTTTCCCTCCTGCTGCTTTAATTTCCTTTAATTTCTTCGTTGACTTTCTTGAGAGCAGCAGCTGTCGCAGAATTAAGATTAGAGAGGAAAGCCGTCTGATTGAACCAGAATCAGGTCACTGATCTGTGTGTGTGTCCGGAAAACAGACAGTAGTTGTGTGTGTCCGTGTCAGCGTAGTGTTAAGCTGCGTTTGCGATTGTTAATCTGTCAACTGACCAGTGTTTGTTAAGATAAATTGGCGATGCCTGGAAGGAGGAGTCTTAGGTACTGTTCAAATCCTGCCTTTGAAGACAATTTAAAGAGCACCTAATGTGAAAACTCTCCTGATTTATTCACATGTTGTAAATGTTAAAGTCTTCAAAATGCAGTAGTTCATTCATCATGACGTTACTCTGTTTTAAAGTTATTACTTAATAAAGTTCTCGTCTGAAATCTCACCAAACGAGATTACGGTTTAAATTATACATTCTGACATCACTCTGGTGCAGGTGTCCTCCCCTAGAAGCCCTAAATCAAGTTAGGTACCTTCATGTTAATAAACAAAATAAATATTAATGTAAACACTGTGAGAGTTACTTCTGCCTTTAGGTGTTTTTGTAATGTGTACATTAAGCAGTAAACCTTACCGGGAGTTTCAGGGGTGGGTTTGAAACTTACGTGAGTCCTTCAATGAAACTTGTGTTTATTTGACCAATCAGAGCAGAGTGGGCGTGGTTACTTGGACAAGATTTCTTTTCAGCCAAAACAGCGCATTTTAAGTGGGCGGGGCTTAACCCTTTTTTCTAATGTAAATATCTTTATTAAATGAGAGTTTTGTGCAAAAAGAAACTGATGAGTACTATAGAGGTTCTAGAACAAACCAAGAAACACTTAAATCAGTACATTAGGGGCCCTTTAAGGTGTTTGCAAAAAAACGTCAAAAATAAAACGGCATGACAAATAATTCAGTGCATCAGAAATACACTCCTTCAAAACACTGCGACAACATCGGCCTTATAGAGATTGTGTTTTACATACTTTCTTTCTAGTTTACAGAATACAAACTCATTGCCAAACATTAGACCAGTCGTGTCAAACTCCATGATACAAGGGACCAACATTTTTTGCCACTCTCCGCCGCAAATAGGGAAATCATTGCTGTGTCTCATTGGATTATTGTGGTTGAAATCGCCTGCTTCAAGAAGATCAGCAACTCCACACCTGAGCCCAGAACCACCATAGACGCGTTGACAGGTTGAATCCACGATCATCGCTTCACGACAGTCAACGTCAGCCATTTTCTCGCCTGGAAACTGGAGTTTTGACACGATTTGTTGTTTGTTGTTACAGCCCTCAAACACTGAGTAAGTTTCACTAAGCAGTGAAAGTTATTGCAAACCAGTTTTTGTCAAATTGTTTTTGTCAAGCACCTTTTTATTTTGTCTTCGGCCAGTGTTTGTGTCCATCATGGATGATTGACAGTCATCGTCTGAACACTGTCATCAGTGAATAGAGCAGATAAGCAGATGGAGCACAGATGCTCCTCCCATGATGCAAAACTAATAGACTCAGGGACTCATTCATTCCTCTTGTTATTAGATTGTTTAATTCTGAGTTTTGGGGCAGAATTGAAAAGATGATATTCTATGTAAATCTTTATATTATTTTCTTTGTTATCGTGTCATTATCGTTGTTAGATCGTGTTATCTTGCACTTTCTTTTATTGCACTTTGTTCTTGTTCTTGTTTATTAAATCTATCGTCTTGTGTTGTTGTGAGCTGGAAAAACAAATCAATAAAGTTTATCCATTCTATTTTATATTTAATGCATTTTTGTGAATTTCACTTTTGTTCTTACCTTGTATTTTTTGTTATTTTCTGTTATGTGCAGCTTTTACCATTTCCTGTTGTATTACTGTATTTATTGTTGGAACTTTTGGACCAAACCTGTTGATATTCATTGTCCATTATCAGTACATTTAATATACTTATTAGTTCAACATCATCAGTGAACTTCCTGCTGTGATTTTGGAAAAAACAAAGAGACCATTAATCATTTGTAACTTGTGTGGTTGATGAGGATGTTTTATTGTGTGTGTCCTGATTGGTGTTTGGTCCTGTGGTGTTTTGTGCTAATAATGAATCCTGGATGGAACTTTTGATGTTGATATTCTGTATTCTTTTTTGTGTGTAAAAGTTTTGTTGAGTCAGCGTTTTAAATCGTGCAAGAGACCCGGAAAAAACCTTAGAGACTATGTCCCTCAACTGGCCTTCGAATGTCCCCTTGTAAGAGCTGGACTGTGTAGCCCGGGAGAGGAAAGTCTGAATTTAAAAGTATTGAATGTTGTATTGAATGTTTAGACAAACAGTGTCTCAAAGGAAGTTGATCCAATTAACAACCATTTCCAAAGTCTACTTATATTTGGCATAAATGTTCTGGACTTATTTGCTATGTACTTAAGATGTCTTCTTATATTTATACTTTTATATACATTCATTATTACATGCAATATTAAAAACATAATTCATTTATTCTGTTTTGCCCTATTTTTAACTTATTAATATTTATATTTATACTTTTTTAACACACATGTTGAAGAAACACAACAACACAACTGTCCTACTTATTCCACATTTGCAAAAAAAAAAGTGTCTCGTGATTAATTCAATGTCGACAGAAAAAAACGATTGAAAAAATATGATCTTTTTATTATACTTAAATATTTTTGACGATAATAACGACCGATATTTACACAAACAATCATGATCCACACAAATATGTATACAACAATAAATAAACAAACAATCAATAATTTAGTTACATTCATGATCACGGACAAAAAAACAAACAATAAGTCAATGTTAAAATGAGCCTAGTGTTTTTTTTTAAGTCGTCATAAAAAGGTTTCTCTGACATGAATGGATAAAACTCACAGATATCTTCAGTCATACAGTAGAATGTAGTGGATTTTATGAAATCTCATTGTTAGCTTATCACTGTAGCATTTGCTATGTCGACAATTGAGCCTTGTGTTGTAGAAATGTAGCTTCTTAGAGTTCCAGGGTGGAAGTAAACCTGACGCTTAGACGTCATTGTTGTGCTATTAATGTGTTTAAAAATGTTTTTTTATTTCTATCAAGGTCATTGTTAGCAAGTTAGCTCAAGTGGTGCCGTGACCCGGAGAATATTCCGCACAATATGGAGGAAATCGAACATTTCATCTCCTTCAAAAAGTCTTCAGTGGTCGGACTGAGGGCTGCCGGGCCTCAGGGGTGACGGAGCAGGTCTTAACAAGACTTCCTCCTGCGGCTGCTTGGAGGAGCTGGACAGGTCGATGGCGATGTCCTCCTCCTGCAGCTCCTCGTCCTCCGGCGGCTCCTCGTCCTCCTCGTGTTTGACTTCCTGCCTCTTGGCGCCGAGGCGATCCGACGGGTCGCGGAACGAGTCCGAGTGACTCGAGGCCAACTCGGCGGGACTCGAACCTTTCTTGGACATCTCCATGGACTTCTTGTGCATTCCTGTGGAAACAAACACACGTTCAGTTTATATCATTGTGAGGTCGATCAGGTCATCATTAGCTGTGTGTGTGTCAGTGTGTAGACCAGGGGTGGGCGGTTAGAATTCTTCAAGGGGCCACATTAAATTCTGTGAATGTTGTTAGGGGCCGTCAAGAAAAAAGAAAGACGAGAAAATCCCCAAAAAAGGACATTCGTCATTAGGCTGTGACTTTTATTAAGATAAATAAGCTGCAAGTTTATTCTTGTATATATGAGTTTTTTTCAAAACATTTCTTCAACTAATTAAAAAAATGTGTTGAGGGATTAATATATACTCGAAAAATTACACACAAGAAAGGAGGGAAAATGTAAATGAATAATAAATACAAAATACATGCATTAGAACCATTTAAACATGATCATACTTTGACATTACGAGGGCCACATAAATACAGTCAAAGGGCCACACTTTGCTCAGGTCTAGTGCAAACTGTCTTGTGTGTGTGTGTGTGTGTGTTATTTGCGCGCTGGTGTGGTGCGCGTGCGTGCCACTGACGTGCATGCGGCTCACCGAGCAGCCAGGGGGCGCAGGATCCCACCAGGCCATTCTTGGCGGAGTTGAGGATGGACTCTGGGAGGGGGATCGAGTGTCGAACCATCGCCCCGTACAGGCCGTACTCGGCCATGACGCTGCTGCGGCCCCAGCACTTCTCGCGCTTGCGCCACTTGGCCCGGCGGTTCTGGAACCAGACCTGAGACAGAGATGGATCAGATTCAGTCCATGGGTAAAAAAAAACCCTCATCAGGCTGACAAAAATGTTGTTGCTAAAAATAAGATCCCAAAATAATTTTCTACATTTCATCTCAGTTCACTGACAGTCCAGTTGACCCAACTGACCAGAACCAGTCCCAGGTTTACCTTTATTGGCCTTAAATGTTCCAGACTTGTTTGTTGTGTACTTTGCCAAGATGTCTTCTTACAATTGTCTTCCTATGGATCTGTTTCCAGGCCTAATGTAGTGTTCTAATCACAATCTATAAATCTTTATTTTATTTATTATTTATTATTTATTATTTATTATTTATTATTTATTATTTATTATTTATTATTTTATTTTATTTTATTTTATTTTATTTTATTTTATTTTATAATTGTTTTTATTTATCCTCCTTCCATCAGTGATCTGATCCAGACTTACAACCCAGCTCGGGCTCTGAGGTCTGTGGATCAGAATCTACTGATGGTTCCTGAACTTCAGGACCAGAGGAGAGAAATCCTTCCAGACTGTTGCTCCTAAGCTTTGGAACCATCTCTGTGTTTGATGATCTACTGATCCCAAAACTTGTCTATACTCTCAAAAATCTGTGTTGATGATCTACTGACTCCTTCAAGAAATCTGTTGATGATCTACTGACTCCTTCAAGAAACATCTGTGTTTGATGATCTACTGACTCCTTCAAGAAACATCTCAAGACATTTTTATTCGTGCAGGATTTTCCTTGATTCTCTGAGACTCTTGTCTTTGTCTCTGTGTTATCTTGACCTTTAAAGTATATATTTTATTGAGTATTGTTTTGATTGTTTGAGCGCTTTGTGAGCCTGTTCTAGAAAAGCGCTCTATAAATATGAATTACTTACTTACTTAATTATTTTGCACTATTTTGTCTTAATCCTGGTTCTGGTTCTTGTACCGACCCGGATGTGTGTAGTGTTCTGGTCATTAAAAGGTACTGATATCCGTTGGATAAAAACGAGATATTCACCTGGATGCGATCTTCTGGCAGCTCTGTCTTCATGGCCAACATCTCCCGCGCGTACACGTCAGGATAGTGCGCGTCGTGAAAGGCTTTCTCCAGCTCCTCCAGCTGCTGCGACGTAAACACCGTCCTGCACGAGCCGAGGTCACGTGGTTAGTTTGTTTGAGTCAATAAAATAAACAAGTAATTCAATAAAACTAATTATAAAAAAAACAACACTTTTTTCCCGCGCGTTTATGAAGTAAGTCAAATTTAAAATATAAAAACGTTATACATTGATTTTAATATTAACAAGAAATATGCTGCATTCAAATAAATATTTTTAAATACCGTTTCTGTATTTGTTCGTTTTTCTACAATTTAATTTCGATTCGTTTTTTTTTTGTTCAACATCTGGAATTAAAACATCATGGCAAATCACTGAAGGTTTTCTTTAGAAAATAATTATTCGTTTTTTAAATTATCAAACCCGTTTTGTAAAACAAATGAACATTTTTTCTTGTTATTAAAACATTCGATTAAAACAAACTCGATGGATTTGTATCGAAAAAATGATCCGCACTCACCGGTGTCTTCTCTTCTTCCTCTTCTGAGAATTGCCAGAATTTTTGGATTCACCGTGATCTGACATACACTCTTCATCTGCAACATGTACAACCATTAGTACCAAAAATATTACGACGAAAACAATACTTTGAACTGTTGTATCGAGGGCCAAAAAAATGGAAATAGTTCACCGATACGAAATAGAAATAATGATAATGATAATAAAAATAATAATAATAACATTTTTGGCGGATTTAATAAATAAACAAAAGTCAAAAAAACAATTTATCTCAATATAAATCTCGTTTAAAATGCAAAATGTCGTTTTTAAGTAGTATTTCCATTTTTATTTAGTGTAATAAATCCGCATTTTATCAAACCGAGCTCGTAGAAACACTTTTAAATCAACAGGTCAAACGAATAAATCCGTCCTGGACGAAGAAACGGGTCGTACCGGAATAAGCGTCTCTCTGGGCCTCCAGGTTCTGCAGGTAGTGTTGGTCCGGCCGGGCCTGCAGGAGCGGCAGGTGCCCCGGCAGGAAGCAGGGGGCCCCCGGCGGTTGCTGGGCCGCCAGACTGCACAGGAACCCGAGGCCGAGGGGCAGAGACCCGCCGGGGAACGAGAAGCCTCCGAGCCCGGACGGAACCTGCGGGTCCGACAAGGTCCCAGTGGACGGCAGCACCGAACCCGGGTGACCCCCGGGCTGCTGGCGCACCTGTAGGTCCGACTCCAGGCCCAACAAGTCGGTGATGGCGAATCCTTTCGCTCGGAACCCTGAGCCGTGGATACGGGATTTATCGAGTCCAAAACCTGGCGAGAAGATCTTCACCTTCGGCTTCTCTTCTCCAACGTCCTCCCGACCCGCCATGTTCACTTCAGCTGATGCTGCGATTCAAGAAGAAAAAAAAACTGGACCGATGAGAGGACAGGACCGGCCGGGCTGGACCGCCTTGACTTTATAGACCCGCGCGGACACGGATCAGTCTGGCGACCAATCACAGCACAGATCTGCTATCTCAATCTCAGAGGATTAATTGCACCAATTTTCCTACAATCCGATCAGAGTTTTTTAATTTAAACACACGCGCGCACAAACACACACATACGCACGCACACACAGGGAGACACGCGTGCACACGTGCACACACGCATTCTTGCTCAACTTCTTACAATATGTATATCAATTATTATTATTATTATTATTATTATTATTATTATTATTATTATTATTATTATACTGTATTATATTGTATTATTATTATTATTATTATTATTATTATTATTATTATTATTATTATTATTATTATTATTATTATTATTGTCATAATACTGTATTATTATTATTGTTATTATTATTTATATTATTATTAGTAGTAATAGTAATAGTTAAAATAGTAAAGCATACATTATATTATATTATATATTATTATTAGGCTCTTTATCCGACAAGAAAAAAACAAATAATTAAAAATATAAATCGAATAATATTTTTGATCTTTGATCATATATTTAATTTTCGATCGCGGAGACAACAGTATACTTTTCTGTTTAACGCTGCATAATGTTTTTTACGAGATAATTACGAGATAAACGTAATAAACGTATTAAATCGAGCAGTTAGATCCTTAAAGGTACGAGATTTCCGTCTAAGAACGCTTTATTTTTACTGCATTTCTTAAAAAGCCCTAAAACAATTTGATTGCAAGGATTTAAATGCTTAAATATATACATTTTAAAATGTGTTGTTTTATTTAGTATTAATTCTTACTTTTAATTGAAAGTTATCCTGTTGTTATTTGTGTTTATGTTATTTTATTTGTATCATCTAAAAGTTCCAGTTGGTTGTTCATAATTTATTCAAAAATCACATTTTCTTTGACGGTTTTTTAATCGCCATTTAACAAAAGGAAAAATATTTTTTTATATACTTGATTGTTGCTGTTCGGAAAACTTGGTTATAGTGTAATTTCTGAAGGTCAGGACAATGTCACACGCGAGAATATATAATAATATATATATATATTTTAATTGTGTTCAATAATTACTGTTACTTTATTTTCCGTTTATTTAAGTGGAGATGTTGTCCAGATGTTTAAAGCAACATTTAAGGACAGAGGCAGACCCACAACACACACGCAAAACACACACATGCACACATAATAAATCATAGATTTGATTGTTCCCAATTTCACAGATTATAAAGGTTTATACAAAATCACATCAGTTTGACTCGTTTAAGCTGAAAAGAAGGTGCTGGATTAATGTGTAGGTGAGTGTGTGTTTCTCTGCATGTGTGTGTGCGTGTGTGTTTGGGCGTGACAGGGAGAAACTTATGTTCAGACTTGGATTACCAGGATTTGATTGATTGATTTTGTTGCTTTTAATAATCTTCAGATTAAACTTTCATCTTCATATTCTTTGTCTGTAAATGAACAAGTGAATGAGGGATGTCATCGTCCGACGTAAATGTCAATCAAACATCTTGTCTTTCATAGACTCTGTCGTGACACGACATGTTTTTAAAGCAATTAATTAATATTTGACATTGATTACATTTTTTTAACTTATCCCTAGTTTATCTCATCTCTTATCACTTTAATTTTAATCTAAATCACCGCGCCTCGCTCTTAACAAACAACTTTCAACCTACATTTTTACAGTTTGGGTTGAGGTGTGCAGTGGTAATAACCAGAACTAGATGCTAATTATGCTAACATGCTAGCTCGTCCTGAGAGTGTTAACACTGAGAAAGACCAGGTACTGTGTCTCAAATCGCATACTTCTCTCAGTAAACTAGAAGTTAGTATGCATCAGGATAGTGTACATACTAACTAGTAACTAATTCTCCACAGATAGTTGTGTCTCAAATCAAACTCTGCTGCTACACACTAACAGGAAATGACTCGACAGCTTCTTCTTCTACTACTTTTTAACGATAATTTCAACGAGCTGTAGGAACACTATCAACACCTGCTGGCAGCACGTTTGGTTTCAAGAAATATTAGAAACCAAATATAAGCCGGTATCAGCAGCGAAGACGTGTCATCCTCCTACTGCTGCTGAAAATACACCTGTAAGTATATGAATATACTTACAAGTATACAAGTATATATATATATATATCGTCACTAAGATGACGCCGTTTAGGGTAGAAAGTGTCCATCGATCCAGACTCAGTTTTATGGGCGTTTTAGTTACAATTTAGTGCGCACTACATTTCACATACTAAAAATTGAGATGCACACTTATGCACTAAAAATATTAAGTTTAAGTACGCAAGTATGCGATTTGAGACACAGCTCAAGACTTTTGCAAATAGAGATCACTTTTTATTTGCACTTTGTCATCCCTTGCACTTGTTCTTTTCATTTGAACCTTGTTCTTACGAAACTATCATCTGCTGTGTTTCCTAAAGGAGATCTCCAGAGGGATTTATAAACTCCATCTAATCTAATCTAATCTAATCTAATCACTAAAGAAGTTACAGCTAATCATTTTACCTGACCACTATTATGGCCCATGAGCATAGACCAATGATGTAAAACTAACAAGAGCCAAAACCTTTTGGCACTTTTGGTGGCAGGTTGAACACATTTTATATTTCTTTGCAATTGTTGAAATGGATCATCTTTATTCCTTATCTTATCTTAATCACTGGTATCTTTATAGGCCATGATATCAACATGAATATACTTGGATTTTAAACCAACCTCCCGGCAGGAAACATACATTTATTTGGTGCCCTGACCACGGGTTAGTCAAATGTGTTGGTTTAATGACAAGACCACGGATAATTGTCATGAGATCGTTCTTTGAAAAGACAGTCAGGTGTTCTATCTCCAGTCTGGAGACCACGGTTCAATCCCACATAGGAAGGAAGAGGTCAAGGAGCTCAGGATCTCACTGGCTGTGTTTCTGCATCCGTGGGGGCGAACAGCTAACTGACCCCGAGGATCAATATCTGGATTAACCAGCTGTGAAGCGACTATCACTGAAAAAATATGAGGCTTTTCCTTTGTTCGACTCGACTTTGGTCTCAGACGTAGAAGCCCATTCGTGGGGTAATAGCTTCTGATGATCCTAACATCTCTGCTGCGTTTCCAAACATTTGTCGAGTCACGGCACATATTTCAAGTTGGAAAAATCACACGGCATCAAACAGAAATATTGCAAAATATATATATATATATATGTCACAGTACAGATTGGAATCCAGTAGAATCTGGAATCCTACTAGTACTTGGATTCCAAAATGTACTAGTACAGATTGGAATCCTTGCTACTGAACTAGGATTAGGGTTAGGGTTAGGGTTTGATTACGAATCAAACGCCAACGAATCCGAATTTCTCCAATTAGAATTGGAGATTGTCCTGGTAGAATTCCCATTTGTCCTAGAATAGATTGGAATTCCAATATTCAGATCCCAATACAATAGTAGGATTCCAATCTGTACTAGTAGAGATTGGAATTCACTAGTAGGATCTGGAATTCTCCTAGGACAGATTGGAATTCCAATTTTAAGATTCCAGTTCCGTATTAGGAATTTAAATCTGTACTAGTAGGATTCCAGATCCTACTAGATTCCAATACGAACTGTGACATGTATAAACAAAAGTATCTGAAGTACCTGGCATAAGATAAAAAACCTTGATAAATAGTTCAAATTAATTAAAGTTTTAGATATGTTAGTGTCACTTTTCGACCGATTGCAACAGATTAAAAAAAAAAACTGAGCCTATTCCCGCTATTGTCATTTTAAGGAAGTAGGAAGTGACTACTTCCTTAAAATGACTCTAGCGGGAATAGGGTCAGGCCCAAAAAGACCATTGTGGGTTCTGGGCCTGTTTTCACGCAGCGGATTTGAATAAAATATACTCCACCAACACATCTGGAGCATAAATGAGTCAATGAAGACCAAGTCAAAGGAGACGATGGAAACTTTAGAAGCCTGTTTCAAAAATAACTAGTTTTGCTTGGACTCTCCTGGAGTAGCATCTTTTTTTTTCTTTTCTTCTTTATTTAAAATAATTTTTTCTTCTTTTTCTTTATTCTTCATGGCACACCTTTGTTTCTCAAGGAACTTCTGTGTTGCTGCGAATGGTTGGGAATCACTACTGTCATGACTGTTACTTTCTCTACAGAGTCCAGCAAGACAATCTGTTGAAAAAATGTAGGGGGCGCTATGGATGAGTCGTGTTAAGTCAAGAGCTCAAATATTGTTTAGCCATCAGTGGAATCAACAATTAATTCTAAATATCAAATGATCTTTATTATCATGTTATGGTTACAGTGTTTGAAATAATGTAGCAGAAGAATATGAGTCAAAGTTCAACTAATGTGTTGATGTAAGTGTGTCTTAAATAGATGTGTGTCTCTATTGTATCATCAGTGTGTGTGTGTTGTGATGTGTGACTCTATTGTATCATTAGTGTGTGTGTTGTTGTGATGTGTGACTCTATTGTATCATCAGTGTGTGTGTTGTTGTGATTTGTGACTCTATTGTATCATCAGTGTGTGTGTGTTGTTGTGATGTGTGACTCTATTGTATCATCAGAGTGTGTGTTGTTGTGATGTGTGACTCTATTGTATCATCAGTGTGTGTGTTGTTGTGATGTGTGACTCTATTGTATCATCAGTGTGTGTGTGTTGTTGTGATGTGTGACTCTATTGTATCATCAGTGTGTGTGTTGTTGTGATGTGTGACTATATTGTATCATCAGTGTGTGTGTGTGTGTTGTTCTGATGTTTGACTCAATTGTGTCATCAGTGTGTGTGTTGTTGTGATGTGTGACTCTATTGTATCATCAGTGTGTGTGTGTGTTGTTCTGATGTTTGACTCAATTGTATCATCAGTGTGTGTGTTGTTGTGATGTGTGACTCTATTGTATCATCAGTGTGTGTGTGTGTTGTTGTGATGTGTGACTCTATTGTATCATCAGTGTGTGTGTGTTGTTGTGATGTGTGACTCTATTGTATCACCAGTGTGTGTGTGTTGTTCTGATGTTTGACTCTATTGTATCATCAGTGTGTGTGTTGTTGTGATGTGTGACTCTATTGTATCATCAGTGTGTGTTTGTGTGTTGTTGTGATGTGTGACTCTATTGTATCATCAGTGTGTGTTTGTGTGTTGTTGTGATGTGTGACTCTATTGTATCATCAGTGTGTATGTGTGTTGTTGTGATGTGTGACTCTATTGTATCATCAGTGTGTATGTGTGTTGTTGTGATGTGTGACTCTATTGTATCATCAGTGTGTGTTTGTGTGTTGTTGTGATGTGTGACTCTATTGTATCATCAGTGTGTGTGTGTTGTTGTGATGTGTGACTCTATTGTATCATCAGTGTGTGTGTGTGTTGTGATGTGTGACTCTATTGTATCATCAGTGTGTGTGTTGTTGTGATGTGTGACTCTATTGTATCATCAGTGTGTGTGTGTTGTTCTGATGTTTGACTCAATTGTATCATCAGTGTGTGTGTGTTGTTGTGATGTGTGATTCTATTGTTTCATCAGTGTGTGTGTGTTGTTGTGAGGTGTGACTCTATTGTATCATCAGTGTGTGTGTGTGTTGTTCTGATGTTTGACTCAATTGTATCATCAGTGTGTTTGTTGTTGTGATGTGTGACTCTATTGTATCATCAGTGTGTTTGTTGTTGTGATGTGTGACTCTATTGTATCATCAGTGTGTGTGTTGTTGTGATTTGTGACTCTATTGTATCATCAGTGTGTGTGTTTGTTGTTGTGATGTGTGACTCTATTGTGTCATCAGTGTGTGTGTGTGTTGTTGTGATGTGTGACTCTATTGTATCATCAGTGTGTGTGTGTTGTTGTGATGTGTGACTCTATTGTGTCATCAGTGTGTGTGTGTGTTGTTGTGATGTGTGACTCTATTGTATCATCAGTGTTTGTGTGTTGTTGTGATGTGTGACTCTATTGTGTCATCAGTGTGTGTGTGTGTTGTTGTGATGTGTGACTCTATTGTATCATCAGTGTGTGTTTGTACAAAACTCTATTTTCATTGAAATATTGACATTAGAAGTTGATCTTAAGCTCCGCCCACTGAACACACTTTGTTGTTCTGGAGATGAAATCTTGTTGACCATAACTACACCCACTCTGCTGTGATTGGTCAAACATGGAGGTTTGTCACTGCGTGTTATCAATCTTTGAAGTCTCCACCTCCAAGGGACTCGTTGTATAAACAAAGTGGGGCGTGATCACAGCTGGGAGGAGTGAAGCCATTACTATGTCATAATGGACTCTCGTAACCTCTCGTTCGCCCAGATTTCAGAGCAACTTTATAAAGTAATAAGTTGAAAACACGATGACTGCGTCCTGGAGAGGAAGATTCAACTTTTGAAACATGTGAGTCAGGAAAGTTTCACATTAGTTGCCCTTAAAGTTGCAGTGAAGCCCAGGAGTCTGAGCTCTGTGTCTGCAGGAGCCGCGGGAAGCTAATGAGTCCAATTAGAGCGGCAGCTGTGATTAAATGAAGGCGGTTGCACGGCGGTCAGCGGGTCGTCTGTAAGCGATCCAGACGGCATCATCTTCCCGCCAGTTTGTTGTTCATTGTTTCTGCGCTCCATTGTTTCCTGCTGTTAACGGCAGCAGAAGTCTGGCCACGCGTCGCCCCCCGGGGCCCCGCCTGCAGACACCCCGTGGCCACCACCTTGGTGCCCTGTGGCCCACTAATTATTCATAAATGCACATTTATGCAAATAGCTGTGATAGATTAACCTAATTCACTGATGTAAACAACTGTGGGATTAAAGTTTTTTAAATTAGAGTCTGGAAGTCTGGACCATATACTCTTACATGCCCCCCCCACGCCACCGCCGCGGCCTCATTTACATCCGTAATCTGGTCTGAAAGTGCAGACGCCAGACAAACAAGCAGGGAAAGCTACAGACTGCCCGTCGCTATTAGCACTAAAGGCTAATGATTAAAAAATTTAATACTGTACCATAACCCAGGGGTCTAACCAGCCGGCGTGACGCCGCCCGACGCCAGCGCGTGCCGACCTCCGGATTTATGCTAATTCACCGCCACGCCCGCGTGTCGAACGCATGCGATGAGTTTGCTCATTAATTTAATTAGCAACTTCCTTTTCCTTCTTGGCGCTTTACATCCTAACCATGATGATGGCAGCTAGGGGGCGCCAGGTGAGCCTTGATGACAGGTGTCAACAGGTGTGGCTGCTGAGTCGGTGTCATGACTCGGATGGAGACGAAGGGGGAAAGAAGACGATGGATGGATGTATTTAAGTGGGAGTTTAGGTTTCACTGAAAGACTCTCGCGCCCCCGACCACCAGCCGTCCCTTTCACGCCCCACCCCACTCCCTTTCATACCCCGCCGCCCTCCTGACCTCAATCCTGTCCCCGGACAATTCTGGGGCCTCCACTTCTTGGTGTGAGTCCTGGTGCTGCTGATGTGATGATGACCAGGTTATGATGTTCAGTAATATCTGTGTAACGACTGTTACAAAAGTGATTAAATAATCTGATGTTAATGATGTTATGATAGTGATAATTATGTTCAGTAATATCAATGTAACACTGTTACAAAAGGATCATAATCTGATGTTAATATGAGATAGTGATAATTATGTACTGTAATTCAATGTAACGACTGTTACAAAAGTGATTAAATAATCTGATGTTAATGATGTTATGATAGTGATAATTATGTTCAGTAATATCAATGTAACAACTGTTACAAAAGTGATTAAATAATCTGATGTTAATGATGTTATGATAGTGATAATTATGTACTGTAATATCAATGTAACGACTGTTACAAAAGTGATGTAATTATATGATGATTATGTTATGATAGTACTCATAGTCTACAGTAATAACATTGTAAGGACTGTAACAAAAGTAATATAATTATGTGATGATAATGTTATGATAGTGATATTCTACAGTAATATCAATGTAACAACTGTTACAAAAGTGATTATATATAATAACGTGATGAAATTGTTATGATGGGGGTGATATTTTACAGTAATAACATTGTATGACTGTAACAAAAGTAATGTAATTATGTGATGATAATGTTATGATAGTGATAATGATGTTCAGTAATATCAATGTAACAACTGTTACGAAAGTGATGTAATTACGTGATGAAATTGTTATGATGGTGGTGATATTCTACAGTAATTACATTGTATGACTGTTACAAAAGTAATGTAATTATGTGATGATGTTATGATAGTGATAATGATTTTCAGTAATATCAATGTAACGACTGTTACAAAAGTGATGAAATGATGTGTAATAATTTTATGATGGTGGTGATATTCTACAGTAATTACATTGTAATGAATGTTACAAAAGTAATGTAATTATGTGATGATGACAATGTTATGATAGTGATATTCTACAGTAATATCAATGTAACGACTGTGACAAAAGTGATGTAATTACATGAGGATTATGTTATGATAGTAGTGATATTCTACAGTAATAACATTGCAAGGACTGTAACAAAAGTAATTTAATTATGTGATGATGATGTTATGATAGTGATAATTATGTACAGTAATATCAATGTAACAACTGTTACAAAAGTGATTATATATAATAACGTGATGAAATTGTTATGATAGTAGTGATATTCTACAGTAATAACATTGTAAGGACTGTAACAAAAGTAATTTAATTATGTGATGATAATGTTATGATAGTGATATTCTACAGTAATATCAATGTAACAACTGTTACAAAAGTGATTATATATAATTACGTGATGAAATTGTTATGATGGTGGTGATATTCTACAGTAATTACATTGTATGTCTGTAACAAAAGTAATGTAATTATGTGATGATGTTATGATAGTGATAATGATTTTCAGTAATATCAATTTAACGACTGTTACAAAAGTGATGAAATGACGTGTAATAATTTTATGATGGTGGTGATATTCTACAGTAATTACATTGTAAGGAATGTTACAAAAGTAATGTAATTATGTGATGATGACAATGTTATGATAGTGATATTCTACAGTAATATCAATGCAACAACTGTTACAAAAGTGATGTAATTATGTGATGATGACGATGTAATGATAGTGATAATGATGTTCAGTAATATCAATTTAACAACTGTTAAAAGTTAATGTAATTATGTGAGGATGACGATGTAATGATAGTGATAATGATGTTCAGTAATATCAATTTAACAACTGTTAAAAAGTTAATGTAATTATGTGAGGATGACGATGTAAATGATAGTGATCATGATGTTCAGTAATATCAATTCTAACAACTGTTAAAAGTTAATGTAATTATGTGAGGATGACGATGTAATGATAGTGATAATGATGTTCAGTAATATCAATTTAACAACTGTTAAAAGTTAATGTAATTATGTGATGATGACAATGTTATGATAGTGATATTCTACAGTAATATCAATGCAACAACTGTTACAAAAGTGATGTAATTATGTGATGATGACGATGTAATGATAGTGATAATGATGTTCAGTAATATCAATTTAACAACTGTTAAAAGTTAATGTAATTATGTGAGGATGACGATGTAATGATAGTGATCATGATGTTCAGTAATATCAATTTAACAACTGTTAAAAGTTAATGTAATTATGTGATGATGACAATGTTATGATAGTGATATTCTACAGTAATATCAATGCAACAACTGTTACAAAAGTGATGTAATTATGTGATGATGACGATGTAATGATAGTGATAATGATGTTCAGAAATATCAATTTAACAACTGTTAAAAGTTAATGTAATTATGTGATGATGACGATGTAATGATAGTGATAATGATGTTCAGTAATATCAATTTAACAACTGTTAAAAGTTAATGTAATTATGTGAGGATGCCGATGTAATGATAGTGATAATGATGTTCAGTAATTACATTGTAAGGACTGTAACAAAAGTGATGAAATGACGTGATGATGATGTTATTATAGTGATATTCTACAGTAATTCCAATGTAAGGACTGCAACTTAAGTAATGTAATTATGTGATGATGATGTAATGATGGTGATACTGGTGTAATTACAATTTAACACAAAATATTAAATAACATAATGATGAAAATGTTATGCTTGTGATAATGATTTACAGTAATTACAATGTAACAACTGTGATGAAATGATATGATGACGACATGATGCAGATAATGATGTAATTAAAATTTAACAAAGGTGATGAAATGATGTGATGATGCTATGATGGTTATAACGGTGTAATTACAATGTAACGACTGTAGAAAAAGTGATGAAATAATTCGATGATGCAGGAGCAGAAGAAAAAGAGGTTTAATTGTGTGTTCTTTGTAATAACTGGGATGTTTTCACCAAACAACGACACTTATGCACCTATAATGTGCATCTTCCTCGTTCTTCCTCATCGTTATCCTTCTTCATGGAGTTTTTAAGCCTCACTTTCTGGCAACAATCCACCAAAGACCCCTCGGATGATGAAGCGCACAGTAAACCACTCCAGTGTGTGGGCGTGTGCGCTTGTTTTGTAATTTCACCAGCTTAGAAATCAAAAAACATATGTCCCTCAGTTTCACTTGAATTATTATTGTTTTCAAAATGTCAATAATCTCTCCTTCCCAGCATGCACCGCTTCTCTCATCACGGTAATCTGACCAATTGACCAGCGTCAGGGGAGGAGGGAACTTTTACAGCAGTGGATGTTTTCGGACAAAGATTTGTGACTGAAGTCGACGTGTGATTGACAGTCCACTTGAAAGGGTCAACGGTATCTTCATGACCTTCGACCTCTGGGTCGTAACACCTGAACAAAGTGATACATGCATGAGATCCATCGGCAGGTGCGACTCTATGCTGATGATACACGGCTAGTTATTGAATTGAATGAAATGAATATAGTGATATAAAGGTATGTCTTCATAATATTTGAGAAATATCATTATAAAAAACTTAAATAAAGTAAATACTGTATAGGTTTGTAATAACAATAAGAGACACATTTATTTGAATATAGTTTATTTTCAATTTGATAAGCATAACTCACAGCTAGGGGGCGCAGTGGTCGCCTCACAGCAAGAAGGTTGCTGGTTCGCTTCCAGGCCGAGCCAACTTGTGAACTTTCTGTGTGGACTTCGTATGTTCGTGGGTTTACTCCGGGCACTCCGGTTTCCTCCCACAGTTCAAAAACATACAGAGGTTGATTGAGAACTTTTGGGAAATTGTCCGTAGGTATGAGTGTGTGTGTGAATCGTTGTCTGTCTTTGTGTGTCCTGCGACAGACCTGCGTCCTGTCCAGGGTGTCCCCTGCCTCTCGCCCTATGATACTGGGATAGACTCCAGTCTCCCTGTGAACCCGGTAAGGGATAAAGCGATAGAAAATAATAATACGACCATTAAACTGTTACTGTAGATGCAGTAATATATATATATATATATATATATATATATATATACATATATATATATAATTTACTATATCTTTCTCCATATCTCTATCTCTCTATCTCTCTATCTATCTATCTATCTATCTATCCATCCATCCATCCATCCATCCATCCATCCATCCATCCATCCATCCATCCATCCATCCATCCATCCATCCATCCATCCATCCATCCATCCATCTATCTATCTATCTATCTATCTATCTATCTATCTATCTATCTATCTACTGTATATACAGTATATACAGTATATATATATATAGTATTAGTTATTAGTTGGACTATATATATATATTATTAGTTATTAGTTGGACATTTAGTTTGGACTTTATTTACTATATCGATATCTATATATATTATTAGTAATATATATTATTAGTAATATATATTATTAAGCCCAACTAATAACTAATAATATATATATTAACTAAAAATATATATTATTAGTTATTAGTTATTAACTAATATAGTTATATATATATATATATATATATATATATATATATATATATATATAGTCCAACTATTGTTCCTGGCTGAGATGAAGGTTCAGAGCAGGACTCAAACCTGCACCACAAACATGGATCTGAAACTTGTTGACATTTATTAAAGAAAAAAACACGTCTAACCCACGAAACTGTCAGAAAAATATCTTGCAAACAGTTTTAATCCCTTTAAACGGCAGTAGGAACTAATCCGGGACATTTATTGAGGCTTTCTGATGGGATGTTTGTGTGTCGAGTAGCTTGTTTTGAGCGCTAAGCCTCCAGGACAAGAACACGCAGAATAATCATCGGAATAATAATCTGAATAATAGATGAAAACACTCTAATCTGGCTCCTAATGTGGCCCTGCTCGTCTAATCCCGCTCGTCTTTGTTCCCCAGGATCAGTCGTGTCTTATTACCGTCCTGCTTTTACCGGGAAATCCAATTCGACACACATTTTAATTTCATTTCTGAGGCTCAATCATGTTGAAAATGTAAATAATCCAATAAGATTAATCATCATTTCTGGATTTTTGTCTCCAGAAATAAACCGCAGATTAGATTAGATTCACTCTCCTTTATTGGTTTTTACTGCAGAGGCGATGCTCGCACGTCGTCCCGCCGCGAGTGACTTTGTTTAGAGAAAATTATCTCTGGCCAAAATCCCGCCGAGTCACACTTTGAAGATGAAGTAACAAGTGTTTGTTAACGATCACTTAGTTACTCGTCGTGTTAACGAGTTGATTGAGAGGTTATTTCTCCACTAAATAAACCATTTAATATCCAGTGACGGTGACACAGCAGTTACACAGGAACTGTACAGATGGTAACACACGAGCGTCACAGATATAGAATCAGTAGCAACCTAATAAGACATCGGCCGCGTCCAGATGTCCGTCTAATCCGTGAGCGTCTTAAAGATGAAAGTCTTCCATCAGTTACCGTCCAAACACACCAAATTATATCTCGTGAAAATCCCTCAAACCACCACAATGACTGGCCGCGCTTGTGCGAGACGGACAAAGCCGGTTAACACGATTTCTAGATGGAATCACGGCCACGGTGACGAGCGTTTCTGTCGCATCTGAAGCTCAGGAGAGGTTTAAACAAATGCTATGTCTCAAATCGCATACTAGCGTACTCAAAGTTAGTATTTTAAGTGCGTTAGTGCGTCTCAATTCTTAGTATGCGAAATTTAGTGCGCCATGCACACTAAATTGGCGTACTAACACGCCCACAAAACTGAGTATGGTTCGATGGACACTAACCACACTAAACAGCCGCCATCTTAGTGATGTTTTAAACGGAAGTTATGTCATATATATATATATATATATATATATATATTCATATACTTACAGGTTTATTTTCAGCAGCAGTAGAAGGATGACGCGTCATCAGTGCTGATACCATCTTAAATATCTCGCGAATATTTAGATTCTCATATTTTTTCTTTATTTCTTCTTCCAAACTTGCAAAACGTGCTGCCAGCAGGTGGCGATAGTGTTCAAACAGCTGGTTGAAACCATTGTTAAATAGTAGTAGAAGAAGAAGCTGTCGCGTCATTTCCTGTTAGTGTGTAGCAGCAGAGTTTGATTTGAGACACAGCAATACTATCTGTGGAGAATTAGTTACTAGTTAGTATGTACACTATCCTGATGCATACTAACTTCTAGTACACTGAGAGAAGTATGCGATTTGAGACACAGCACCGGTGATTTCATGGTATTTTGAAAAAATCTCACGTTATGTTACAGACGTTTTCCATCAAACTTTCAGCCAATCAGACGATCATGTGACCGTTCAGGAAGTAGCTTGTTATGCTTTTGGTGGCTCAAAAATAAATAACATTTATATTTATTTTGAAAGGTTTATGAAGCAAAACATTTCGAATTAAGAAAATGTATTTTTTAATTATTGGAATTATACAATCAAATTATATGTGTAAAGAAATGCATTTAATTTCAAGATATTCCAATTTCCAAATTAAATTATTTAAAAAAACAACTCAACCAATGCAACATTTAAATAAACAAATAATTTAAATTAAATCATTCATTAAAAACATTTTTTTACCTTCCATTATAGAATTGTATTGTTAAAAATATTAATTAAATGGTAAAAAATGTCACCATTTGAAATGTTAAATGCAGTCTTTAAATGTTCTGATGGCAACGATATACTTCCTTGAATGTGGCTCCAGATCTTGTTGAGGATCATCTTTGAGGTAATGATCATTGTTGGATTTATTCATCCCCTTGATTTAATTATTACTTAGTAAACAAGTGTGTTTGTGGTATCCCTTGTGTTGTCTCTGGGTCAAGGTGACCCAAAAGCCCGAAAACAAATGTGTTTGTGGTATCCCTTGTGTTGTCTCTGGGTCAAGGTGATCCGAAGGCCTGAAAACAAATGTGTTTGTGGTATCCCTTGTGTTATCTAAGAGTCAAAGTGACCCGAAAGCTTGTAAACAAATGTGTTTGTGGTATCCCTTGTGTTGTCTCTGGGTCAGGGTCACCCGAAAGCTCGTAAACAAATGTGTTTGTAGTATCCCTTGTGTTGTCTCTGGGTCAAGGTGGCCTGAAGGCCTGAAAACAAATGTGTTTGTGGTATCCCTTGTGTTGTCTCTGGGTCAAGGTGACCCAAAGGCCCGATAACAAATGTGTTTTGAGTATCCCTTGTGTTGTCTGTGGGTTAGGGTGACCCAAAAGCCCGAAAACAAATGTGTTTGTTGTATCCCTTGTGTTGTCTCTGGGTCAAGGTGACCCGAAGGCCTGTGAACAAATGTGTTTGTGGTATACCCTGTGTTGTCTCTGGGTCTCTGGTCCTCCCTGGCTTCCATAAATACATATGCAGTGGAGATCGTTCACTTTGACCCACATTGCACATGTACTGCAAAAACACATTTGGCTCACCTTTGCCTTTGGGTCACCTTGACCCTGAGATAACACAAGGGTTAATAAAATAAAAACTAAAAAAGAATCATAATTACAGGATCAATCAATATTGATAGTGTATTAATATACATGTATGGATAAAGAGTATATATTTAAAATATAAGAATAAACCCAGGTAGACGTCACAGGTGAGTCTCACTCCTCCTTCACTCGTGCAAAGTTTCATGGCTTTTTGTAACGTTTTTAAACGTTTACACGTCGTGATGTGTGTCATCGCTGATGTCATCGATGATGTCATGAGTGGGTAAATCTGTGGACGATTAGGACCCACTCGGTTCTCGCTTTTGTTTGAGGCCCATCACAGTGATGAGATGAAGATTACAAAACCATTAACGGGCTGCGACCCATTAACTTAACCTATTAGAAGCAGATTACAGATTAAATTACATATATGGAGCAGAGCTGAGGAGCAACGGTTTGATCCACCAGAGCAGCCTTGGATTACAAATATTAAATACTTCCACTGAGTGATTTCAATTATTCCTGCAGAGATAATTTGGAAATTGAAAATACAGGAGACACACATACACTTAATAGGATCCATAATTACAACAATTTGAGCGACTGAACAGAGCAGAGTTGTCGACGTTAACAGACGCACAAATCATTAAAAATACAATGAGGTCAAAACACAGAAGCAACAAGGAACACTGTGAGTCCAATATCTCAAATACCGTAGCTGAAAACTTGGTTAAAAACCCATCTCTCTTGGTGGTGCTTAATGGGTCGTGAGCCAGTAGTTACTCTCAAAGAGACATGGAAAAATAGGACCAGGATGTGGGACGACAAATTGAACCAAAAATACAAATAGACTATACTTTTGAGTCAGCAGTGATATTTTTAATGAAGACAATATGAAACTGCTGCGGTTTTTTCTGTCTTAAAAACAGAATGCAAATAAATACAAGTTATTTAATTTGAAAAAAAACAAATTGTGCTCCAGCAGATATCTTTTTTTCTGATGTTTTTTAATGGCCAATTGTACTGTTATAGTATAAGTGTTTTCACTGGTCCACTATTGTTTTGTAGCTTGCACAACATTAAACAAGTATAGTTTTTCGAAGTTTGTAGGCGGAACTCTTGAGCACTGTAGAGAGAAAATGGTCTGCTGAAGGTGCTCATATAGTACATGCAAGAGTTGAAGCACACACGGAACTGATAGTTTTGTTTTATCAGCCAAAACAACAAATAAACTGAAACAGTTCCGCTTTTTTCGCCTAATTGGAGGGCCGGCTCGTCCAAACGCGACCTGCCACTCATTGCATCTGCGACCGTGAATTATCGAACAACGTTCTCGTGAAAATTCACGAGAATTTTTGCACAATATTATTTTTTCTGAAATTATAAGCGAAATGTGATGAAATAAATGTGTTCTTTTTCATTTTATCTCCCGCCCGTTTCCAAACCAAACACCTTGATCAAAACATGCTGACGTCATCACCCGGCGACGCTGTGTGTGTTTTTCCAAGGATCGTGAGGAGGATGTGGAGCAGGAACTGTTGAATGTCGCCAGCTCGGAACACGACTGACCGGTAACTTTAACGAATTTACGTCGTTTTTATAAGTCACCGTGAAGTTTAGCCACCTGGCTACATAGAACCCGCTACATTTACGAGCTCACGACTCAGGTTAACGGTCTATTCCAGACGAACTAAACCAGCATGTAATGTCGCATTACTTTATTATCTTATGCGATTATAAGACTTGCTATTTGTTCATGTAAACATCAGAGTTATTGTGGGTTTACGTGGAGTCTGGAAACAGCTTGTCTTTGTTGTTGTAGCCCCAGTTATAAAACTAATCTGCTGCTAATAAGTAGTTAAATATCTGCCCTGTGATCCACTTCATAAGATAAACTTGACCTGGTTAGTTGGACTAAAGTTAGTTGGACTAAAGTGAGTTGGACTAAAGTGAGTTGAGCCTCAGAGTGATGTTTGCTCCACAGATGCTGAGCAGCATGAGTCGAGATGAAGAGGCTGAAGTTGACTGCAGTTTTCCTGTCCCTCGCCTTCCTGCTCCTCTACCTGCTGTCCATGAAGCATTATTACTACCATGGAGACCGAATCTACAGACCCCCCACCCACCTGCGGGACCCTCAGCCGGACGGCTGGAACTTCTACTACGGCATCATGTTTGATGCGGGCAGCACCGGCACCAGGATCCACATTTTTAAGTTCCAGGCGTGTCAAAAAGGTGAGAAGAGGATGTTTGTATTGAACTTGTTTTCAGAGCCTTGGAGTAGAACTGCCTTGAGGGTCTGTGTGGACCCAGTTTACATCAGACGTGAAGGTCTCAAAACAAAGTGTCATATGAACACAGAAGTAGCATCTTTAGGTTTTCCACGTAGAGCAGTGCAGTGACCCAGTCATGAGAGGCGAGTGTCACCAGGTACAAGACGCGCCGCTGGTTATTTAAGTACATTTAACATTAGTTTATATCTTCATCTGAAAGAGGAGAATAGCATTTGATTCACAGGTCACTGCGTAGGTCTAGGAGCTCCAACAGATGGAGGTAAATCTGGTTGGAAGGTTTTATTTAGAATCTTTATAATCTTGAATTCCAAGGCTAGACATGGAACAGCCACAACACTGTTGGAGAGAACGAGGTCACACATCATCAAATCCTTATAATGTACGTTGGACTTGCTCTAGAATAGAATAGAATAGATTAGAATATCACATTACCAGGCAACAAAGTGCAGTTTGTATCCATCCGGAAGTGCTTAAGCTGAATATAGATATTCATGTAAAATGAGAAGAGATACATTAGTAAAAGCTATAAACTATTAATATAAATAAACATATTTTAAGGTGCAAATATTGTGTGTCAGTATAATGGCACTATTGAAAAACATCATCAGTAGTTTCTGTAAAGACTGTCTTTTTTGTTTTTGCCATTTTTGTTAGGTCTTATTTTGTTTCACAAGTCAATGTTTTAGTTTTAGAGGAATTATGAGGAACTGACAGAATGTTGATGCATCGAATCAAAACTGTTGGATTCAAATGGAGGAGATTCACCAAATGGAAGATAAGACTTCCTAAAAATGTGATCTGGGACTCACAGATAAGTTAAATTAACATATGCAACTAATCTTAACTTGTAGAGATCGGTGTGTCTCCCCCAAGGTTTTTTTCAGTTTATTTTTTATTATCTTATGTATATTTTTGTTTACATTTCTTCCCATTCTTCTTCTTCTTTCTAGTTCTCAGTAATCTTGGTAATGTTAACCTATTTTTCTCTAAAATAAAAAGATAAATAAACGGCTTAAGAAATACATTTCATTAAACTGGTGAAGGTGAACATTGAAGAGTGAACGATGGAAAATGTTTGTATCGTCCTAAAGTAAAGGGATTCTCATGGAAATACAAAAAATGTTAATAATTAATATGAACATATATGTGTTTCTACATCGTAGTACCTCTCTTGCAACATGAGACCTTCAGGGCCATCAAGCCAGGACTGTCTGCTTACGCCGTCGAGCCCCTAAAGGTACAGGCGTCGTCTCACGAGCCCCGGGTGAGTTAAAGTTCCTCACCTGCTCGTCTGTGTTGCAGTCTGCCGACGGGATCCAGCAGCTGCTGGACGTGGCAAAGGTAAACATTCCGTCGGCTCAGTGGAATGTGACTCCGGTGGCGCTGAAGGCCACGGCTGGACTCCGACTACTACCTGGAGACAAGGCTGCACAACTACTGGACGCTGTGAGTGACTCACGCACATACACGCACACACTGACAATGATTTATCGTGTTTCATCCAGGCCTTTAGTGATGTAACCATGGCAACGGCTTCCAAACGGTTTATTACTTGAGCTAATATCCAAACAAGTAGCCTGTGCCAGCCCAAGCTAAGCTTCCGCCCCTGCATCCTCCTAATCAGGCTGCCAAAAATAAAGTCTATTAAATCTTTTAAGTAATCAGCGATAACAAGGTTTAATCTTAATCTTTACTCTTATTATGCTCCGAGCTGATTACACTCACACATAAACATCTTTTTCACTCTTGACTCACTCTTTTATTTCAGGTGAGGACTCTGTTCCAGGCGTCGCCCTTCCTGTACAAGTCTGACAGCGTGTCAATCATGGACGGCACGGACGAAGGTATCGCTACCGTCACCGATTAGTCGTGTTCATCGAGCTCTTGTTATGATCATAATAGTTCATCACGGTCAAGGTCGTGGAGGAAAAGACGTTAGTAACTAATGCTGATGTCGCATTAGTTACTGTTATTGTGATGGACCAAAGCAGACATGGTTGTAGTCAAAACAGCGGTAACCATGGTGATCATTTCTACTCTAGTTATAGCTACCAAAGTGTTTTTTTAAACCAGTGGTTTCAAACTTAATCTCATTTGGGCCAAAATCTTTTATTCGCGGGGCCGAGAAAAACCTACATTTACCTTTTAAGGAAGTATTATTTTTTTTGTTATATTGTATTTTTATTCTTTGAGGCTCAATTGAGTTTTCCTTGACCAAACAAACTTATCCTCCATCATGTCTGTTCCTTATCTTATCTTAAACACTGACATCTTTAATCACATTATCAACATGAACGTAAGTCTCCTATGATTTTGAGACTATCGGAAGGACCACATGGAGAATTCTGAGCCGCTCTAGTAGAAGAACTTACATTTCTCCGATCCTTAAAACTCTTCGCTGGCTTACAGTTTTGAGTATTGTTTTGATTGTTTAAGCGCTTGTGACCCTGAAAGGTCTAGAAAGATATTTACAAATATTACTTACTTACTTACATAAAATGACTTGGTGTGCCACGAGTTTGACTGAGGTAATTTAAACGCTTACTAAAAAAAAATTAAACTTAAAAAAACATTTTTTGGAACTCTGCCTTAAAAAAAGGTGGTGATTTTTTTGTTGTTGATTGAATCGCAGTAGATTTGTAAAGAAAATATGAGATGAGAGACTTTCCTTAACCACTATCCCAAGATACATTAAATGAGTTAATAAATGTCTAATTTAATATAACGGTATGGTTAGAAAGAGACAAAACAATTCTTGTTTTTTTCAAACTTCATAACGGGAGACAAATTCTAAAATGACATAAGAAATCAAAGTGTTTCAACTTAAGTATCACCTGCTCCTCAAAATAACATGTTTTCAAATATTTTTAAATCAAGTGGAAGGGATTTTTTTTTTTCATATTATTTTCCACCACTTATTTCCTTATCAGGGTATTAGCTGGAGCCTTTCCCAGCTGCTCAGGGTGAGAGGCAAGGGATACAATTGCTGTGTCTCAAATCGTGCACTTCTCTAAATGCACTGTTTTACAGTACACTCTAAGACAGTGCACTTACTTGCACAGTGCTCAAATGTGGACAGTGTAGTTGTGTCTCAAATCAAACTCTGCTGCTACACACTTACAGGAAATGACTCGACAGCTTCTTCTTCTACTACTTTTTAACACTGATTGTAACCAGTCGTTGAAACACTATCACTGACACTTGACAACACTTTTCTTAACAAGTTATTAAGTTGTGTTTCATTGTGTTATTACTGTTGTTGTGTTGTTTTGAGGTAAAATAAGTGTTTTCTTGAGACATTTACGTCGGTATCTGCTCCGAAGAAGTCAGTGAAGTAGCTTCAGTTTAGCTTCAGTTAAGCTTCAGTTTAGCATCAGTTTAGCTTCAGTTTAGCTTCAGTTTAGCTTCAGTTTAGCATCAGTTTAGCTTCAGTTTAGCTTCAGTTTAGCCTCAGTTTAGCTTCAGTTTAGCTTCAGTTTAGCCTCAGTTTAGCCTCAGTTTAGCTTCAGTTTAGCTTCAGTTTAGCTTCAGTTTAGCTTCAGTTTAGCCTCAGTTTAGCTTCAGTGTAGCTTCAGTTTAGCCTCAGTTTAGCTTCAGTTTAGCCTCAGTTTAGCTTCAGTTTAGCTTCAGTTTAACTTCATCTACGTCACTAAGATGGAGGACGTTGAGGGTGGAAAGTGTCCAACGATCCACATTCAATTTTCTGGCTGTTCAAGTGCAGAAGTGCGCGATTGTATTGAGATTGCCAGCAACAACCACTCGCCCCAAATATAAATAATGGCAGCCATTTTGACACTGTGTTATTGTTTAATGCTGCCGTTCATTTTCACTGACGGTAACATCGAAATGGGGCAAAAGAAAAAAAGTACATAAAGTGTATAACACTACAAGGGAGTGTTTGTTGTCAGATGGTTTCCATCATTTATACAGCTTTGAAAAGATTCATTAAAAACAAACACACAAAAGCCATTAAACCCAACACAATACACATCAAATTTGTCAAATATTCCTGCTACGTCGATCACACGTCTTAACGTCTTTATCTGGGGTCATGTGATCTCACACTGCTGGCCAGGACTTAATTATTCTTTCTTTTTTTTTACTTGTTTATTCCAAAACTCTCACTTAAAACCTACGTTTGCAAAGTCAGTTTTATGTTCGGAGACGTTTGAATCGAGGTGACATAAACGAGCCGGACGAGCACGAACGCAGGGATGAAGGTCCTCTCGACACGCAGGTCCGCAAAAATAGTCCAATCCTTTTAAAGTCGTTCATACAAGCAATTATGGCCGCGTGGGATAATGTCCCGCTTAATCTTGGAGGGGGCGGGGGGGTGATTATCCCTCGCTCATTTCTGAGCCTCAAAATGTTTTCTCCTTCTCTCTTTGAGCAGTAAAAGTCTTTTAATGATCACTGAATTAACTTCTTAGCCCGACCCACTCTAGCTGCTAATGGACGCGACGCTGGCCGCTGGTCTAACCTCATTATCGCTTCCATATTTAGCAGTTCTTGGCCTGAGTGCTCGTCTATCTGTGGGCCCAGATTACCCTCAAACTGGCCCGGATGGAAGCGACTTATTGTTAATGCAGATGTGAGCGGGAGGGGTGGTCTGGTGGGGGGGGGCACTAAGTGCCAGTGTTTAGCTGTGACTTAAGCTCTCCGTGCTCCTCGCTTGTTTGTTTTGTTTGAAAATTGCTTCTTTTCAAGTTTTATCTTAAAGCTTCTATGATACAGTTTCTGCGAGTAATCGCCCACTTCTGCCCGGCCCGGGGGTCAGAGGGCACCGATAAAAGCCACTAATGCACTAAGTCCAGAGACACTCGCGGCATAAACGAGGTGACCTGGATACACAAATCTCACTTTAGTTTGACTGTCGGCATGTACACACACATGTTCACACACTTGCTAGAGTTGTCGGTTCCACCTCCAGACGACCCAACACTGACCGACCTTTGTCTTTTCAGGGATTTCGTCTTGGGTCACCATCAACTTCCTCACCGGTGAGACCCCTCGTGTTTACGACTCGGCTCCGATTGACTGCTGTGGCCCCGCCCTCTTTTATTGCAGGTGGCCTTCGGGACAGTGTCACCCCCACCGTGGGGATCCTGGACCTGGGCGGGGGGTCCACTCAGATCACCTTCAAACCTCAGGACGAGGTGAGTTGGAACATGTAGAACTTCACACGTGTCAAGATGGAGATGGTTACAGTAATCCTGGGCACACCCCCGAGCCAGAGGGGGCGGAGCCTCTCGGAGCCGCTGAAACGTTTTATCTTTTTCATTGAAATGTTTATTTAATTATTTAATTTAATTTTTTTTAATCATTATTATTAATTTATTTTAATATAAAATTTTTTTTTTAAATTATTTAATTCATTTATTTGTATATTGAAAAGTTGAATTTGTTTTTGTTTTTTTCGCTTTTTAATTATAATAAAAAATGAAATTAATCATTTTTCTACATAAAGACTTTTATATTTTGATCTCAGTAATTAAATAAAAAAAAGGTAAATTTAATGTTTTTTTATTTTTAGTCTTTTGAGTTCCATATAAACATGTTGGTATAGATTGTGCCATAATACCAGAGAGTATAGAGCTACTTGAAGGAACTCTCAGCCAATCATGTGACGCGCAGACGATCATGTGATTGTTCGATTATTCTTTTTTTTTTTAATCACCCATTCAATATACAGTATTAACTTTACAATTAAATTATTGAAATTAATTAAATTCTTATAAAACCAACAACGTGTTCAATATAAAGGATCAAAGTTTCAACAGTAAAAATTAAACGGTTCAGTAGGTAATTAAATTTTTATTTATTTATTTAATTAAATGATTATTAATTATTGATCAAGTTTCCTGACGCCACTGACACACTTGTGTGCAGCAAACCATCCAGACGTCTCCCGTGGACTTCATCACGTCCTTCCAGATGTTCAACACCACACACAACCTCTACACACACAGGTGCACACAGACACAAATGAAGTCGCACACTCATGATCTGATGTTTGTGTGTGTTGTGTGTGTGTTTGTGTGTGTAGTTATTTAGGTCTGGGTCTGATGTCGGCTCGACTCTCCATCTTAGGTGGCGTGGAGGCCCCGCCCTGTGAGTCCCCCGTCCTCCCTCGTCCTCCCTCGTCCTCCCCCGTCCTCCCTCGTCCTCCCTCGTCCTCCCTCGTCCTCCCTCGTCCTTCCCCGTCCTCCCTCGTCCTCCCTCGTCCTCCCTCCCTCGTCCTCCCTCGTCTCCCCTCCCTCGTCCTCCCTCCCGTCCTCCCTCGTCCTCCCTCGTCCTCCCTCGTCCTCCCTCGTCCTCCCTCGTCCTCCCTCGTCCTCCCTCGTCCTCCCTCGTCCTCCCTCGTCCTCCCTCGTCCTCCCTCGTCCTCCCTCGTCCTCCCCGTCCGCCTCCCCTCCCTCGTCCCCCCCCGTCCTCCCTCGTCCTCCCCCGTCCTCCCTCGTCCTCCCCCGTCCTCCCTCGTCCTCCCTCGTCCTCCCTCGTCCTCCCCCGTCCTCCCTCGTCCTCCCTCGTCCTCCCTCGTCCTCCCCCGTCCTCCCTCGTCCTCCCCCGTCCTCCCCCGTCCCCCCTCGTCCTTGCTTCCATCAGAGTTGTTTTTCTTTCATCTCCAGATTAATAAGCCATTATCTAATCTCTTAATATCAGAGCAAGATTAACTGCTGCTGCGGCCAGCTGCTGTTTATCTGTTCCAAGATCTGTCTGTCCACTCTTCTGTCTGTCCTCACTCTCTTCTGTCTGTCTGTCCTCACTCTCTTCTGTCTGTCTGTCTGTCCTCACTCTCTTCTGTCTGTCTGTCCTCACTCTCTTCTGTCTGTCTGTCTGTCCTCACTCTTCTGTCTGTCCACACTCTCTTCTGTCTGTCTGTCTGTCCTCACCCTCTTCTGTCTGTCCCCACTCTCATCCTTCTGTCTGTCTGTCCTCACTCTCTTCTGTCTGTCTGTCTGTCCTCACTCTCTTCTGTCTGTCTGTCCTCACTCTCTTCTGTCTGTCTGTCTGTCCTCACTCTCTTCTGTCTGTCTGTCCTCACTCTCTTCTGTCTGTCTGTCTGTCCTCACTCTCTTCTGTCTGTCTGTCTGTCCTCACTCTCTTCTGTCTGTCTGTCTGTCCTCACTCTCATCCTTCCGTCTGTCTGTCCTCACTCTCTTCTGTCTGTCTGTCCTCACTCTCTTCTGTCTGTCTGTCCTCACTCTCTTCTGTCTGTCTGTCTGTCCTCACTCTCATCCTTCCGTCTGTCTGTCCTCACTCTTCTGTCTGTCCTCACTCTTCCGTCTGTCCTCACTCTCTTCTGTCTGTCTGTCCTCACTCTCATCCTTCCGTCTGTCTGTCCTCACTCTTTTCTGTCCGTCCGTCCTCTCTTCTGTCCTCTCTTTTCTGTCTGTCTGTCCTCACGTCTGTTTGTCTTCACTCTCATCCTTCTGTCTGTCCTCTCTTCTGTCTTTTCTCACCCTTATCCTTCTGTCCTGCATCACTCTGGTCTGTCTGTCCTCACTCTGGTGTGTGAACAGTAGGGGGCAGTACTCAGCTGGTGAGTCCCTGCTTGGCTCCAGAGTACTCGGGCTCCTGGCAGCACAATGACATCATGTACACAGTGAAGGGACAGAAAGCAGGTAAAACAAAAAAGGGGATCCAGGTGTGTGATGACGCGTCATTGGTCGGGAAGTAACACGTGATGTCTGCAGGTGAACCCATGTTGTCAGCGTGTCGCACCCGAGTGGAGAAGCTTCTGTACAGGAAGCTGGAGAAGGTGGTGGAGGTGGAGGACATGGACTTCTACGCCTTCTCCTTCTACTACGACCGTGCCGTCGACCTTGGAGCGATCGGTAAAACCTCAACCCATCACCTCGACACCCTTGAATGTTTGGTTGAACTTGTGTTTGTGCAGAAGCTCAGTCTGCTGGAGTGATCAGCCTCGGCCAGTTCTCTGACGCTGCAGAGAGAGGTGAGACACCGCCCCCTGCTGGCCATCATGAGCAGCGCTCTCGAGTGACGTGTGCGACCCTCTTGTGTCCTCAGCCTGTGCGGGTTCATACCTCCCAGACCAAGGTCCCTTTCTGTGTCTGGACCTGGTCTACATCTCCGTCCTGCTGCAGGAGCTGGGCTTCCCTCCTCACAAGCAGCTCAAGGTCAGGAGCTCGGTCCAAAGGTCACACAATAGTTATCTTTAAAGTTATCTTTGTTTTTGTTTTCGCAGCTGGCCAGAGCCATCAATCACACGGAGACCAGCTGGGCCCTCGGCGCCACCTTCCACTACCTCGAATATCTGAAGTCCGTCTGAGCCGGACCCCTGACCCTGACCGAGCCAATACCTCAAGATACTCCGAGGTCACGTGTCGTTGTTATGAAAGGGTTGTCGGCCTGAATCCCGTGTGATAATAAACTTTTTCTACAGATATTTTATCTGGTAAATGAATGTGACTTTGTTAGCTTAGCCCAGTGGTTAGCATTTACATTGGTACAGTACAGTATAAATGGAATGTATTTTATATAATATTTATATTTTTAAATCTGATATAAAAGCATGTTTTCCCCCAAATATTTTGTTTGTGTTCACTTGCATATTTTTAAGGGCGAATAATTACTTCCCTAAACTGCTAGACTAGTAATGAATAATATACAGAACAAACAAACAAATCAATACAAAAGAAAGTTTGTACATGACCTTTGACCTCCTTCAGAGTCACGTAGATACATTCAAAAGGTCGCGTGTGGCGCCAAACGTGATTAAAAGAGAAGACATTGAGGTAAAACCGGAAATATTTAATTCAGACATGATCCAACAAAGAAAATCAAAAGAATAAAAGCCTTCAAGTCGTCACATTTCTTCTTCAACAACATCCACAGCCACCGCGTACAATTGTGTCTCTTTGGTTTCAAGATACTTGGGAATACTGCGAGGGAAGATTCTGCTCGTGCAATGTAACGGATACGAGTTATTGTCGCTTCAGGAGGTTTCTCTAAGAAACCTTCAGGGTGAGAAGAACAACAGCTGCTAGTGGTCGACGGCACTTGTAAAAACCGCAGATGGAATTAAAAGTGTACAGTGAAAAAAAAAAAAAACATTTTCTTCACGTGGCCATTAAACTTCAAAACATCCTGCTCTGGATCCATAAACACATTCAGGCCATGATGAGATGAAGATGAAGATTTGATGATGATGAAGATGATGAAGATGATCGGGTAACAGTCATCGAAGGGAATGTCAACAGGAAGTGAAACGTCTCAAGTCCAGGTTCCTCTCAGTGACTCTCAGTCGAGCCCAGGAAGTCCCTGGAAGAAGAAACGGACAGTTATGCAAGAGAAGAGTGGTGTGAAAGGTCAAAGGTCAGGGGGGGGTAGTACCTCAAGATGTCTGGTAGCTCCGGGCTCCTGTAGATGTATTTGTGTCTATAGTTGCGACTGGCGGGAAACGGGACAAACTGTATTTTGTGACCTTTCAGGGTCTGGGACTGAGTGGCCTGATTGTAGAGCTGGAAGATAAGAGTTGATGACAATATCAAGGCCATGTTCTTTTTTATGATCATTAACAACATTGAAAAGCTTTGGATAGGAATAAGGAATCAAACAAACAGGATTCATTTTGAAAAAAAGTCACAGTGAGTGAAGAAAACTGACCAGAAACAGTTTCAACTGAGAAAAATCTCTAAACTTAGGAAAATGATGTCACAACATGATCTGGATCTTATAATCCATGTGTTTGTGTCGTTTACACTATTGTTACAGTTTATTTAGTGTCTAAACAAGAAGGATCTTCTCGCCTGCAGTTCATACAAAACTCTGCAGCCAGAATTCTGAGCCGCTCTAGTAGAAGAACTCACATTTCTCCTTCAAACTCTTCACTGGCTGCCAGTTTCTTTCAGGATCATTTTAAAATTCTGGTTCTTACTTTCAGATCTATTCATGGTCAGACCTTCCATCAGTGATCTGATCCAGACTTACACCCCAGCTCGGGCTCTGAGGTCTGTGGATCAGAATCTACTGATGGTTCCTGAACTTCAGGACCAGAGGAGAGAAATCCTTCCAGACTGTTGCTCCTAAGCTTTGGAACCATCTCTGTGTTTGACGATCTACTGACTCCTTCAAGAAACATCTCTGTGTTTGATGATCTACTGACTCCTTCATTTTTTGATGATCTACTGATCCTTCAAGAAACATCTGTGTTTGATGATCTACTGACTCCTTCAAGAAACATCTGTGTTTGATGATCTACTGGCTCCTTCAAGAAAATTGTGTTTGATGATCTACTGACTCCTTCAAGAAACATCTGTGTTTGATGATCTACTGACTCCTTCAAGAAACATCTGTGTTTGATGATCTACTGACTCCTTCAAGAAACATCTGTGTTTGATGATCTACTGACTCCTTCAAGAAACATCTGTGTTTGATGATCTACTGACTCCTTCAAGAAACATCTGTGTTTGATGATCTACTGACTCCTTCAAGAAACATCTGTGTTTGATGATCTACTGACTCCTTCAAGAAACATCTGTGTTTGATGATCTACTGACTCCTTCAAGAAACATTCTGTGTTTGATGATCTACTGACTCCTCAAGAAATCTGTGTTTGATGATTACTGATCCTTCAAGAAACATCTGTGTTGAGACCTTCAAGAAACATCTCTGTGTTTGATGATCTACTGATCTTCAAGAAACACTCGTTTGATGATCTACTGACTCCTTCAAGAAACACTCTGTGTTTGATGATCTACTGACTCCTTCAAGAAACATCTGTGTTTGATGATCTACTGACTCCTTCAAGAAACATCTGTGTTTGATGATCTACTGACTCCTTCAAGAAACATCTGAAGACACTTTTATTTGAGATTTTTCTTAACTTTCTTGTTGCTGCTGTGTTTGTCTCAGTGTTGTCTTGATCCTTTAAAGTATATATTTTAACTGTGTATTGTTTTGATTGTTCAAGCTCTTTGTGACCCTGGTCTAGAAACATCTTTACAAACAACCATTACTTACTTACTTACTGTAGCGAAACGAATGATCATCAGAATGATGAGAAGACAGTAAAATCCTTATCTATTAATCTCAAAAAGATGACATCATACCTTCTGGCCCAGATCAAACGGAACCACTGAGTCGTCCTCAGCGTGGAGGATCAGCACCGGACACGAGATGTGATGAACACTACAGACACGTCAGCTTTAGTTCCACAGTTCTGTCTACGGGCTGTTGGCAACGTAAAGGTCAAAGGTCACCTTACTTTTCGTCGCTGGCGAAGCGGATATTGTTCGCAGTTATTGAATCCAGGAAAAAATAGTCAAAGCCGGGCAGGTACCGATACACCTGGAGAAAGTTCATACATGTGTATTCATGTACATTCATATGGAGTGTAAGTGTATATTTGTTGAGTTTAAGTGTATATTTGTTGAGTTTAAGTATATATTTATGGAGTTAAAGTGTATATTTATGGACTTAAACTGTATATTTGTTGAGTTCAAGTGTATATTTCTGGAGTGTAAATATATACTTGTTGAGTTTAAGTGTATATTTCTTGAGTTTAAGTGTATATTTGTTGAGTTCAAGTGTATACTTATGGAGTTTAAGTGTATAAGTATGGAGGTAAGTGTATATTTATGGAGATAAGTGTATATTTATGGAGATAAGTGTATATTTATGTTGTTTAAGTGTATATTTATGGAATTTTAGTGTATATTTATGAAGTTTAAGTTTATATTTGTTGAGTTCAAGTGTATTTTTATGGAGTTTAAGTGTATATTTATGGAGTTTAAGTGTATATTTATGGTGTTTAAGTGTATATTTATGGTGTTTAAGTGTATATTAATGGAGTTAAGTGTATATTTGTTGAGTTCAAGTGTATATTTGTTGAGTTCAAGTGTATATTTGTTTAGTTCAAGTGTATATTTATGGAGTTTAAGTGTATATTTATGGAGTTTAAGTGTATATTTGTTTAGTTCAAGTGTATATTTGTTTAGTTCAAGTGTATATTTGTTTAGTTCAAGTGTACATTTATGAAGCTCAAGTGTATATTTATGGAGTTTAAGTATATATTTATGTAGTTTAATTGTACATTTCTAGAGTGTAAGTGTATATTTGTTGAGTTCAAGTGTATATTTATGGTTGTGAACCTGTGTTCAGTTACCATGGAGAACGGGTGACTCTTAGCTTCCTCCCTGATGTTGGTGAACGGAGACTCGAGCACGAGAGCGTCTGGAGGAGATCCTGAAACACACACACACACACACACACACACAACTTGTGAAGCTGTGATGTGCATCTGTGTGTGTGTGTGTGCATGTGTGTGTGTGCGTTACCTTTCTCACACAGGTGTCTCACCAGGTTTGTGGCGACTCTGAAAACAAACGTGAGTGACATCTCTGACAAGAAAACACAGGCCTGTGGTCTCACCCCGTCCCCAGAGAGTGGCCCCAGATGTAGAGCGGCCTTTTGTCCACGCGCTGTTTCAGCCACTCGTACACAAAGAGAGAGTCCGCCGTCATGCCGGCCTCTGAAGGCGAGCCGTCCGAGTCGCCCCAGCCTGGAATTCCAAACACGGTCACACACGGTCACACACACACAGTCTCACACACAGAAACACACACACAGTCTCAAACACCAGTGACACAAACTCACCTCGGTAGTCGAACGTGACGACGTGGTATGATAACGAGCTGAGAACCTGCAGAGACACAGAGTGAGTGTGTGTCTGTCAGTGTTAGTGTGTGTACATGTGTGTACATGTGTGTACCTTATACAACTGAACTCTGTGGTCACCCCCTCTGTGGAGAAACAACCGCAAGTCAAAAACTGTCGAAAAATATCCAACAGACTGGGTTTATTTTTTAAATTTACACTAAACACACAAATATTCACTGCGTTTATTCATATTTGTGTTGCAATTAAACTCCCACACACTAGATGGCAGCAGTCATTACGTCCTCCACAGCTAAACACAAGGACATCCCTGGAGAGGGAACCCAGCAATGACTGAGGATGAGAGGATACAGTCGACTTCCTGCATCTTTTAAAGCTGACGTTTGGACATATTTTTTGGTTTCGAGACAAATGAAAAGAGAGTCAAGTACTCGTAGAATACTACAAAGATATTCTTGTTCCTACAGTTTCCAAATATATTGTATTGTTGTCCCCGTATCGCCGCTACACACCTTCTTAAATACTTCATAAAAAATGTACTTTATAAATAACGATCAAGAGTCAAAAACGTCGCTACAAGGATCTATTTTTTTTTTACTTGTTTCCCAAAAAAACATCTCAACACAACAATAATCCTCACATGTACGACACTAGAAGGACACAAATAACAACCTACACACACACACACACACACACACACACACACACACACACACACACACACACACACACACACACACACACACACACACACACACACACACACACACACACACACACACACACACACACACACACACACACACACACACACACACACACACACACACACACACACACACACACACACACACACACACGCCACTCACCTGGTCCCTGCGTTGCCGTGGAGATAAAGGATGACAGGATGAGAGGATCTTATCATGGAATCGAACCAATGGCCTTCCTGGCCCTCGGCTGCTCGCCACATGTGATCCGGAACCGTGTGCCTGAACAGAACCGTCGGGATAATAAAGAGTCGCACTTTCTTTGTGGGTCGGACTCTTGCGACTTGTGTTACCAGACTCCGATCTTCAGGCCCTCTTCAGGTTCCAGGTAAAAGTTGTGTGTGTGGTTCAGTCCCTGGTCCAGGGGGCGCTGCAGGTCGATGAAGTAGGGGAGCCTCGCTGGAGCAGAAACACATGGACGGGTCAGTACTGGTCAGTACTGGTCAGTACTGGTCAGTACTGGTCAGTACTGGTCAGTTACTGAAGTGTTTTTTAATCATTTTATTATAATTGGATTTAATTATGTGCATATTTAAGGTTGAATTATTATTTATTTTTTTCAACATTTTTGCTATTAATGATTTCTACCATTCCAATTATAATATATTCCAAATAAAAAACTAAATTAAATATATTATAGATAAACTATGTGCAAAAAAACTAAACTTTTTGATATAAAAACATTATTAAGTTATATTATTTAAAAAGATAATCCAATGCTTAACCCTTGTACCGCCTCTGGGTCAAGGTGACCCTGAGGCTGAAAACATTATCCCTTGCGTTGTCTCTGGGTCAGGATGAATCGGTGGCCTGAAAACAAATGTGTTTGTGGTATCCCTTGTGTCGTCTCTGGGTCAAGGTCAACGACGTCTACCACTGCATATGTATTTCTGGAAGCCAGGGAGGTCGTTCATTGAGACAGAGAAGCAACACAAGGGATACCATAAACATTTGTTTTCTCGCCTTCGGGTCACCTTGACCCAGAGACAACACAAGGAATACCACAAAAAAATGTGTTTTCAGGCCGTCGGGTCACCTTGACCCAGAGACAACACAGGGGATACCACAAACACATCTGTTTTCAGGCCTTTGGGTCACCGTGACCTAGAGATAATGCAAGGGATACCACAAACACATTTGTTTCTGGGCCTTTGGGTCACCTTGACCTAGAGATAATGCAAGGGATACCACAAACACATTTGTTTCTGGGCCTTTGGGTCACCTTGACCCAGAAACAAGGGTTAAAAAAAATAATTTCAGTAAAAATAAAAAATTCAACAACATCAACATTATGTAACAATATGTTAATTTGTTAAATATTGTGACAAACTGTCAAACCAGTCGAAGAAACACAAACATGTTTAAAAAAAATAAAACTACACAAACATTTGATCATGAAACTCACCAAAGTTAAGAAACACTAGTTTGGCTTGAATGGATGGACAGAGTTTCACCAGAACCGGGATGAAGGCGTAGACCAGCAGCAGACCCAGGAGGACCCGCTTCACCCGGGACATCAGACCGGACCTGCAGGGACACCAAGACGGGTCAATGAAAATACACACAAATACACACACACACACACACACACACACATACACACACACAGTTTCAAGTTCCTCTTGTGTCTTTGCTCTGATGAATAATTGAATAATCCAACAGGATCTATTACACGTGACCTCTGGAGCAGTCGTCTTATTTTGAAACTCCCATTAATCCCTGACATGATCTTAAACCTTGAGATTTATTTTGAAATGATTAATAAAAACAAATGTGACTTTAGCTCGAACAACAGGTGTCTTGACTCACCCAGACTCACTGAACCAACAACAGTCACAGAACAATTCAAACACTAACAAGTTTGTACTTGTTGTTACACTTGTTTCTTTCATCACCAGACCTGGAGGTCAATCTATATTTTTATTTATTTTTATTATTCATTACTGTATTTATTGCCCCTCAGAAATATTTAAGTGGCTGTTAAAAATATTTTTGGGGAAAAAAACGCTTTTACAGGTAAAAACAAATACAGTATAGTAAAGTATTCAATGAAATAAAGATGATATTTAGCTCAATTGTATTACTTTATTTGATACTTTTCGCTGCTGTGTTTGTCTCGTGACTCACAACAGTATAAAAGTAACAACACAGCACAATCCAGTACAGAGGTTAAAAACACGCCCCCTAGTGGTGACGACAGTCAGTGACCCCTAAAAAAGAGGAAACACCAGAAACATCTACTTCATGTCTCGCCCTTATGAAAGTCCTCCATCCTACCGAGACCAGAACCAGTTACACCGGCACCACGTCCACAGAACTGGGTCGAACAAGTACATTAAAGGTAAACATTTAAAATAAATACTTTATTATTTTGGGATTTTCTACTTGTCATTCTTGATAACATTATTTTATTTGTAGAAGATTAGGATTAAAGACCGGGTGTCCTCGACTCACCTCCGTAACCTTCTCTTCATCGTCGCCACCTCAGTCGGGCCAGAACCGGACCCGGACCCAAACGACTCTTCCCCGGGCCCGTCCGTGCCCGAGTCCACCTCAGAACCAGAGTTCGCGTTGTCAGTCCGCTTCCGCATACCTGAGGAGTGCAGATGGCAGGTGGAGGTGAGAAGCGCCGGGAGCCGGTTTTCTGGACAGAACCGAGTCCCCGCTGATCCGCACCGAGGACCGCAGAAGCTGCCGAACCACAGCCAATGGGCGAGGAGGTTCTTGGGCACGTGACCGTGACGTGCCGCGTTCAAGCCGTTTTCAGAAAGTCGGAAATTACACAACCAAAACAAAGATGGTGAATATCGCGCGTTGCGTTCACGGACCGTTTCGAACTTGGGTTTTAATTCGCTTGTGTAATAAAGAACATCTATTTTAAAACAACAATAACGTAACAGGAACAATATGAACATTGAGGAATATACCAGAACAAAACACCAAAAATATCATAATATTAACACATTTTATATTTCCCATTATTACATATCTTGCATTATTTTTCTTATAAGATCAATCTTTGCAAAGTAAGACGTCATTTTAAAAGGAGAAACAACTATCAATATCATTAAACCTAATCTTATTAAAAGTTTGATTTGTTACCTTAAAGTACTCGTTTGACCACAAGCTGTCAAGTGCAGAACCGGAAGTGTGTTTTATCAAAAACGGTTTGTTTCTATTAAAAATGGGAAACTGTGTTGATTAAATAAACTTGAACTCACCTTAAGAAATATTCGGGAAGTTGTTCCATGTTCTCGCTCCAAGACAAGACGATTCAGGTGTTTTAAGAAAACCAAACAGGAAGACTATGTTCCGTTTGACCCCAAGCGGATGCCGTTGTCGCGTTACGTATTGCGTCACGTGGTCAAAACATCACATTTTACCCGCGAAATTTTCCCGTACGAGGAGCTCAAGTGTTTTGTCGAAGGAACTGGTTTTATTTGAACATGTTCTGTGAGAAAGCGGTCGAGTTGATCCGGGAACTTCATCGGATGAGCGAAGGACAACTTCCGGCCTTCAACGTAAGTTTGTCAGAAGAGATACTTCTGTTAAAAGTATGTCATTTAAACTAGAAACTGATAAAAACTGACAGTTTTGATGTTGGTTTTTATAAAAATGCTGTTCCATGAAATGCGAGTGTTTCGCTTGTTTAAGAAACATTGATTATTAAGAAGTGAAAGATGAACACTGAGGATGAAAGTCATACCTGAGCCCGCAGTTCTCGAATTTTTCACTAAGCTTTTAAGGATTTTTTTTTTAAATGTCATCATTAACATATAATGACTACTTTAATGATCATTTATTTCAAATTTCTAGAGTAAAATGACTCCACATTTACCAGGACAGTAGTGAAGGTCTCCATGAATCAAAACCCAGTGGAATTGTTCACTAAGCTTTTAAGGATTTTTTTTTTAATTTAATTTTTTAAATGTCATTAATGACTGCATTTAATGATCATTTATTTCAAATGTCTACAGTAAAATGACTCCACATTTACCAGAACAGTAGTCAAGGTCTTCATGACTCATAATCCAGTGGAATTTTTCACTAAATTTTTAAGTTTTTTATTTTTTATTTAATTGTTTTAAATGTCGTCATTAATGACTGTATTTCATGATCATTTACTTAAAATTTCTGCAGTAAAATCTTTCCAAATTTTCCAGGATAATAGTCAAGGTCATCATGAATCATAATCCAGTGGAATTTTTCACTAACTTTAAAGAGTTTCGTTATATGATATTTAAAATCAATATGTAGTTATTGAAAGATTATAATGATATAACTTTTAAATGTACCCCATAAAAGTTTAAGATACATTTCCGCTATAGTGCTATTAACACAATTTAAATTAATTAATTAATTTGTGTTATTAGGTAAGGTAGAACTTTATTGATCCCTCAGGAGGTCTTCTTTGGGAAATTGTTTTTTAAAAAAAGTATCCATTGAAGAAATAATACTAAAAATTATTATTAATAAAAACAGAAAGTTAAAGATTATTGCTGTGGAGCTACTGGAGAGGCAGCCATCCTCGTCGGCACCTTTGTTGTTATAGGTCTTGTTATTGGTTAAAATAAATAAATGTAAACATAATAAATATAAATAAATGATCATTTAGTCCAAAGAAAATAGAACAGGATTGCATCAGGTTGAATAAAAATAAAATAAAACATTATTACTATTAATGTATTGCTTGAGAAAAACAATTTTCAAGTTCTCTCAACCTATCTGGTAGCTTTCAGCGTCTTTACTGTAAGCCTGGCAATAGACGTGCAAGATTTCTTCAGTGCAGGTTCATGTGATGCCAGTGAAAGTCATGATCACGGTTGATGTTTGCAGGAGGATGGATTGCGACAGGTTCTGCAGGAGATGGAGTCGCTGTATGAGCAGAACCAGGGTGACGTGTAAGTGTTGAGTAATTCTTGAAGATCCAACTAATGTCACTCGTCATGTGAGATTTACTTCTGTGTTCATTCGTGTCTTCAGGAACGAGGCCAAAAGTGGCGCGAGAGCGGATTTGATTCCTTCAATCAAGCTCAGACATTGTTGTCTGCTGCGCAACCAACGCTGCATCACTGCTTACCTGTAAAAACACACAAATCTTTAAATATGTCTTCAGGTCATGTGATGAGTGAGTGTGTCTCAGGTACGACCGGCTGCTGAGGATAAGGGCGCTGAGATGGGAGTATGGAAGCGTTCTTCCCACGAACGTCCGCCTACACATGTGTGCAGACGAGGTATGTGATCGTTTCTCATGAGCAAGGCTTGTAAGGGAAAGAACGAGTTCCGTTCAGGATCGCTATGATGTCATCACTAGCAGCCAATGGACGAGGAGGTCGTGTCGGGCATGTGACAAAACGTGCTGCGTTCAAGTTGTCTTTAAAAAGTTGGAAAGGTTGTAACAGAACTGGTGAATGGCAGACATGCATCTCAAACTTGAGTCATTTGCTCGTGTCATCAAGAATCATCATGATGTCATCACTAGCAGCCGAGGGATGAGTACGTTTTTGCATCGACTGTAGATGGATGTTTATGAAGCGCCGCCATCTTGGTACAGTGTCATCAGAGGCAGCATTACAACTACAGGGAAGGAGGTACTTCTCAATCTTAAAATACTATTAATCGCTGAATTTTTGGACTGATTTTCCAACGGTTTGGTTTGTTCAAAACGTCATGCATGTAGCTTTGAAACGGGGTGTTTGGATAATAATAATAAAAAGATTCCTTCTGATAATTTAGCAATTATGGCTAGACCTTATAGTTCCTGGCCATAGAAGCTGCCGTTTGAAATTAATGTCCTGAAAAACAAGCCCCTCACAAGGTTGTTTAAACATAAGAGCTTCTGTAATAAGAGGAATATACTCTAATCCAATAGAACTTAAAAGTCCTGAATGTTTTCTGGGTTATTTTATATTATGTCCGTATGTCTAGCAAACAAACCTTGTGAAAATAGCTTGAAAAATGAGCGATTAGTGATGGTGTAAACACATCAGTCCTCTATAGATGTAATGCACTGTACCAAGATGGCCGCCCTGTTTACACACCGCTCTAGTGGACGGCAGCAGTCGATGCGGCGTCTATGTATATATGTATATATGTCTATGGTCCTGAGAGTCTGGCTCAACAGTTCTGTCAGTCCAAGTTAAACAACTTTGATAAAACAATGGAGATTTCTTTGGCGCAGCTACACTTTAATATGAGAAAACCCGGAGTAAGTTGAAGAAAACCTGGTGAGCAGGTACCCGGCATATGTTGCCATGGTTACTAACGCAGCGTTACACCTGCCACTGTTCTAGAGTCGAGCATAGATGAAACAACGCGGTGCATGTCGACTGACGTGCTCTAACCCGTGTGTGCAGCTGCAGTGGTTCTCTCAGTACAAGAAGTCTCTGGCGTCCTTCATGCGGTCGTTGGGCGGAGAAGAAGGTCTGGACGTGACTCAGGACATGAAGCCTCCCAAGAGCCTCTACATCCAGGTTCGATGTCTGAAGGATCACGGCGAGTTTGAAATCGACGACGGCACGGTGATCCTGCTGAAGAAGAACAGTCAGGTGACAGGACAGGAAGTGGCTCTTCCTCCTCGTCTGTCATGTGACCAAACGTCTTCTGTGTCCGCAGCACTTCCTGCCGCGCTGGAAATGCGAGCAGCTGATTCGTCAGGGCGTCCTGGAGCACGTCGTGTCCTGAGGAGGAGCCGGTTCGTCGTGAAGCGCGTTGTCAGAAATGTGAACTTTATTGAAACATCTGGATTTCATAATAAAAGTCCTGCGACAGGAAAAAATAAACGTTTGGATAAAAAGAGGAAATTCTACATTTTTCATGATTCCATGGTTTGTATAAGTAGAGGATAGTGACTTTGTGTTGCCATGACAACCACATGCTGCTACGTTGCGAGCGTGGACATGACCAGGTCCTTCAGGAGTTCGTTGAGAGCGTGAACCTTGTCCTCCAACAAAAAGTTTTGCTTTTCCGCGTCCTTCTGTCGCTTCTCCGTGACCTGAAGCGCCACCATGAGCTGAGAGTTCTCCACGTACAGTTCTTTGAGCCGCGAGCAGCTGACGCCGTTCTTCAGCAGCTGCAACAGGACACCAGTGATCGGGTCAATGTTTGCTCGAGAGTCAGTCTACGTAACTGAGGAACATGGGTGAGAAAACGTCAATTAGAGGATATATATCCCAACACGGTTTTCACGATAATGTAGTGATATTCAAAAGCACTTGATATTTTCTTGGCTTTCAACTCAGATTTTAATTTTAAGTCTTTTAGGTTTTATGCTTGAAAATAATTCGATTTTCTTCTTTTTACTGTTGACATGCAAATGTTCATGGTTTGTTAACTTTTGTGTTGCAATTAATCTTCAGTCATTAAGTCTTCAACAGCTGAAGGAACAATAATCATGATGACTGAGCACGAGAGGATACAGTGACTCCAGCAGCTTTTAAAGTTGATGTTTGGACATATTTTGGTTTGAAAATGAAAGCAGTTACGACTTTGTCAAGAGTCATGTGGTCTGTAAATACTACAATACCAGGGTCAAGTATTCAGACAAATATACTTTATATTATTATATATAATATATATTACAATATTCTTGCCAATACTTTTGACGATACAACTTTCAAGAAGCATCGAGCGACTCTATACCAGGAGTCAAACCTTTTGGCAGGAAGTTGTGGCTGAAACAGAATGTATTTGTAAAATAGGAAGTAGAGTCTGATGTTGTTTTTTCATTCTTTGAGAATTAAGTGATTATAATTAACTCTGTTTTCTTCTCTCATCAAAATAATTCCAGTTTAACTTGCGTTGACATCCATCGTCCATTATCTTCTCTCAAACACAGACATATTTATATGTCTCAACATCAACATCTATTTTCACTTCTTTTGAAACATCTGACCACAGGCCACATCGAATGACTTGTCGGGTCGGATGTTGCGCTTGAGTTTGAAACATTAACCTTGAACTCACCTGGTCCTTGAGCTGCTGGACCTTCTCCTGCAGGACCAGCTGAACCCCTTTCAACTGGACCTCCAGGTCCTCCATCCTCTGCTGCATCTCTGCAGACATCTTGTTCTGCTCCTGAACACACAATAAAACCATTAAATCCAATATTTAAACTGGGATCTCTTGCTGACTGACCTGTGTGAGGTTCATCTGTGAGCGACTCTGAGTGTTGCTCCGTCTCAGCTCCTCCTGCAGCTCACTTGTCTTCTCCTGCTCCTCCTGTAGTCTGGTCCGCAGGAGCACGAGTTGCTCCCGGTGGTCCAAGTCCTCCTGCTGTGCGACGCTGAGGGCGGCGCTCGCCAGCGTGGCCTGGACGAAGACGCCGACATTGAAAAAAAAAGACCAGAACGAAGACGGGTCAGGAGGGATGTTGTCACCTGCTCCTCTGCTCGCTGGAGGTGCGTCTTCTCCAGCATCTGCCGCCTCAGCTCCTCCTGCGTCCTCTCGTGCGCCTGCACCGCCTGAACCAGCTCCTGCTCCTTCACGTGGAGCTCCTTGACCCTCTGGGTCTGGCTCAGCGTGGCGGCCTGGACCCGAGCCTGCAGGTCTTCCTCCCTGGTCTTCGCCTCCAGCAGGGAGCGCTGCAGCTTCTCCACCTACGACACGACGTCCGTCAGCCACTTCCTGGTCATGATGGTTCGTCTCATGTGGTCACTGACCTGGTCTGACCGGGAGCCGGCGGCGTTCTCCATCTGCTTCACCTTCAGGGTCACCTTCACAAGCTCCGCCTCCACTTCAGTCAGACGCTTTACCTGATGATAGTAAAAAGTTGTTTTTTAGAGCCGATATCTACTGACCAATAGATGGCAGTATTTCATGCTTAAGTTCTCACCTCATTCCTGCATTTACCGAGCTCATCCTCCAGGTGGCGCCTCTGCAGAGTCCAGACCTCCTGCTGGTCCCTCAGTTCGTTCTGCTGCTGCTGCAACATGTCCTGCAGCCCTTGAATCTGAACACAGGACAGATTTAAATACACGTCAGGAAAACGTGAGATGATTGGTTCTGATCCACCTCGGTGCCGTTCTCCTGCTGCTCCTCCTGAGACGTGTCCAGACGCCGCTGAAGCACCAGCGCCGACTCCTGCTCCTCGTGGAGGCGACGACTCAACTCCGTGTTCTGGCTGCCGAGCTGAAGGTTCCTGCTGCTCAAACTCATGACTTCCTCTCTGTAGCTGGAGTTCTGAGGGAGAGCGGCAGTGGTCAGATGGTGAGGCGTGGGCGGCAGGCGTCATGAGGTCTCACCTCCTTCAACAGTCCCTCCTCATCCTTCTTCTTCAGGGCACTGTCCTGCTGCAGCTCCTCCAGCCTCCACCTGAAGAACCAGGACATGAACGGGTCAAACTCAATCACAATTGAACAATGGACAATCTAAACCGAGCAAAACGTATATTTACCAAAAGTCTTTATTAAAAGATGTATCCTAATTATCTTTGTGTTTATTAACATCTCTTCCTTATCTTATCTTAAACACTAAAACATCTCTATACATAACAAATTGATCAGTAGTAGAACTCATGGAGTGACGCCACAGAGCAACACTGCCTTATACTAAAATATTTTGACAGATTTTTGAGCGCCCAGTACCATATTAAATAGTTTCTAGGTAAACAAGTACAAACTGAAATTATACATAATATACACTGAGAAAATTAAAGGATTTCAAGTGCATCTTATAGTAAGTAAATAACGGTTATCTAGTTTGAGCAAACCATCTATAAGTTATAATTCCTCAGGGGCCACATTTATATAGTTGCTGTTGTTAGGGGCCAACAACCAAAAGAAAAGGAGTGAAAAGTATAAATTAAAAATAATTAATATTATTTTATTGTATTCTACTGTTTTCTTTTTAAAGCTTATCATTAGAAATACTTTATTTTTCAAATATTTAATATACATCACTTAAATGTTTTTGAAGGGCAGTAAATATTCAAAAGTGGACGACAAACGTGCTTAAATAAAAACCCAATATTAAATAAATATATTATATCAATATTTCGAGATTATACTGTATATGGGATCATTATTGTATCTTAAACTTTTTGTAAATGCGTGAAGGGATTTGCAAATATATTCGTGTATCTGGACCATGATCAGCAAATGCGTAAAACCTTATTCATAAATGTTAAATTTAAAATAAAAATCTCAAAACATTTAAAAATCAAGTTTAGCGTATAAAGGCACAGATACACAAATCTGTTAGCAAATGGTTTGGCAACAATAATAGCCCCGTACTAAATACTAGAAAATAAAGAGCCACATAAAACCGTCAAGAGGGCCTTGAGTTCGACTCGTGATCTCCATCCCTCTGCTTAGAACGGTTGTTAACATCCTCAGGTCAAAGGTCACTGACCTCTTCTTGACCATGTCATCTTCTAGAGCGACGAGTTGCTGCTGCAGAACCATCGTTCGCTCCTGGAGGGCGCTGTTGTCAGACCGGGCCTCCTCCAGCTGAATTCTATTCCACACACAGAACCCATGAGTCCATCGTGTCGTGTCGGTCGACGCCTCGTCGTCACTCACCGGACCAGCATCACTTCCTGGTCCATCTTCAGCTTCAGCTCCGCCTCCAGCTGCTCCTTCTCCGAGCTCAGCTGCTGGACCAGATTACTGATCTCCCGAGCGAAGTTCTGCTCCATGTCTGCCCTCTCTCGCTGCACACTGGAACACAAGTCGCATCTTCACGTCAATCTCTACCTTCTCCCCAACCTTTAATCCCAAACTCATCCCTGAACGAGACCCGAACACAAAATAACCTTCACCTTCGCTCCTGCTCGGGGCTCCAACTCCTCCCTCCATGTTGGATCTGGACCTGCAGTGAGTCCAGCGCCTTCTTCAGGTCCAACGCTCGCCTCTCGGCCTCGGCCTTCTGATCCTCCAGCTCGGTGATCTCCAGCTGCGACGACAAGGATCAGCCTCACGGGGCAGCAGAGAGAGACCTGCTGGACTCACCTTGAACGTTTGCGCAACATCTTTGCGCTCGACCTCAACGTTTTGACGCATCAACTCCAGGCTGCGCTCATAGTAGTTCACCTGCAGGGGGCGATAGTTTAAGTGCAGGCAGAAGAGAAGAAACCAAGTGAAGAGCGTCAAACATGAGAAGCTGTAAAGAAGGATATCAAAAAGTATGCTAAGGAAAAGAAATTAAGGAAATTAAAAAATCTTCAGGAATGTATGAAGATTTTCCTGTCTAACATACTCAAATACTCCTGTCCTACCATCAATCTCACCTCTGCTTGCACTACCTGTGCATTAACTTTTATATTCTGTTTATTATTCTCTTTGTTCTTGTTCTTATTTTTATTAATAATCGTCTGTATTGCTTTGTCTAATTGGAAAAACAATTTCCCGAACGAGACCTCCTGAGGGATCTAACATAACCTATTAGTTGATTATTTATTTCAATTTGTTGGTTATTTTCATTTATTTTCTTGAATGTCTTAATTAATGTCTGTTTAAGTCTTTAATTGTTTTGTATCGTGGGTCAGAGAGGACGACAATTTAATTATGCTGTATGTCTTAATATATGCATATTTGACAATAAAAGAACTTGACTTGAAATATAATTCATAATTATATGTTGAAAAACGTTTCGCTACACATTAAACAAGGGGGACATTGACATTTCTACATTTTATTTTCATTGTAGAATTGACATTGGGTAAATACAATTGATTAATAAGTGTAAATAAACGTATCCCAGGTCAGTATTTAATGCCGCATCACTTCCTCAAACATCAGACATTATCATTTACCTGAGTCTCCAGTTGAGCCCGCAGGTCCTTCACCTCCTGCTGGTGCTTCTCTTGCAGCTGCTCCAGAGCGAGTTCAGTCTGAAGGCTCACGCTGGAAACTAGACGTATGAACAATAATGATGAGCTGGCACGACTGGAGTCATGGAAGTACTGTGGTCGAACTTAAACGTGTGTGTGTGTGTGTGTGTGTGTGTGTGTGCGCTCACCTGGTTTGTCCTCCAGCTTCTTCTGGGTCACAGGAGAGCAACTTTGCTTCATTTCTGTCTCGTCTGACAAATGAAACGAGTCCAGAACTTAGAGAAACTGACATGTGTGAGACACGTCTTGTCAAGAACCTGACGGACAAGTTAAGTAAGTTTTCATCACTGGGCAGAGCTTTCAAGACTCGCCTGCTTGGATAGAAATATTTCTTAAATACCAGAGCCAAAGGTTGGGTGACAGATACTTCAGTTTCAGTGTGTAATTACTCCTAATGAGCCGCATAATATATTTATAGCAAGTGTATTGTTAGAACTAAGAGCTAGAGATTTCAATTAATGGTAATATTTCATTTAATATACATTTTAACTCAAGATTGAAACCCCTTTTGAGGAACTTCTTACTCACAGAAAGAAGAAGAATAAAAAAGGATAATATATGTTATATTTGAAATGTATTATCATTGCCTGGAATGCGTTTTTTTTTTTGTTTTTAAAGATGTTAATTTCTCTAAAGTAACCTCAGACTGTTGACATATCAAAACACTAGTTTCATTCCAGTTTACTCCAAAAATCAACTGTAAACTAGTTAAAGTATGTTAAAAAAATAATTCTATATGGTTTATTTTTACTGTGTTTATCTGAACGTTGGTCAGTGAATATAATAACCTCATTAAAACGTTGGTGAAACCTAAAAAATATCAATATCACTGTGAATAGGAGAAAGAAAGGCATATATTTCGATTTAGAATAATAATTATAGTAATAATAATAAAGAGGGAAATTACAAATGGCATAAAGTAAAAAATGTTGTTTAATCCAGTCCTGGTCGCTCTGGACACCCGATCTTTTAATTAGACAAGTGAACACACATTTAAATGATTATTCATGAAGCTCACCGAGGTCAGTTTCTCGCTGCTTGGCCCAGTTCACCAGAGCTCCCTCGCCTCCTACGACCCGGCAGACGCTCCGCTGACTCCTCATCAGATCCAGCTCCGAACTCAGCTCGTCGTTTCTGTCTCGCAGTTCCTGAGGACGAACAAGTGGTTGCAGCGTCTTTGTAAAAATCATAGTCGGGTCACAGTGTTGAACTGAAGGGAGGAAGTCATACTTCACCATGATTTTCTATCCTCACAGATCAGAAGCATGAAAATAACACACACAGATATTGAGCTCAGCATCACCGAACACACACACACACACACAAACACACTTACTCGACATTGCAGCTCGTACTCCTTGACGATCTCTGAGAATCTCTCCTCGTGGGTCAGAACCGCCCCGGCCGGGTCCAGACCGCCAAACTGTCAAAATCCAAAGCACAAACCTGGCTGTCAATCCAACTTGACAAGCAAAACATCTCTCCAGCAGAAATGTCAAAAGAAAGACTCATTCATATTTAACGGGTTGAAAGTTGACACTATGGACTGTGCACGTGTGTGTGTGTGTGTGTGTGTGTGTGTGTGTGTGTGTGTGTGTGTGTGTGTGTGTGACCTTGTGTTGCAGCAGCTGCTCCATGTCCCTCTGCAGTCGAGAAACCAAAATCTCTGATTCGTTGAGTTTTTGTTTCATCACGTAAAGATCTTCCTGCAGGTGACGCTTGTCCTGAGAACACACGTCAACGTGTCACGTAGGTTCAAGCGACGGACACACAAACGTACCTGGATGGCGCAGCTGAGCTCCTCCTGCAGCTCCCCCTCTTGCACCTTCAGCTGAGACACTTCGTCCTGCAGGTGGCGCCGCTCGGTCTCCAGCTGCTGCAGCAGAGCGTCGCTCTCCTGCTCGGCCAGGAGGCGCTGAGTCGACAACCTCTCCCGAAAGTTCTGCTGGATTTCCCTGTTGGGTAACTTGACCTTAGCAGGAGCGTGAGTGTGTGTTGTGTGTGTGTGTGTGTGTTGTGTGTGTGTGTGTACCGAAGGCGACTCTGGTTGAGGGTCTCTAGGTTTGCTTGTCGGTCGTCAACTTCCCTGACTAACTGCAGGATTCTAGATTCTGCAGCTTCCAAGTCCAACTTCATTTTGTCCTTCTGTCGGCAGGCCTGCTCCACCTGGACCCTGAACGCACCACACAAGCATGAATGCACCTCACAGACGTATTAACCCAAATAAAAAAAATAAACAAACACACACACAAAAAGATAAAAGAAACCAACTAATCTCTGAACATCGGATACATCTTGACTGTGACACCAGCAGAACAGTCACAGGAAACGGATTTATTTTGGATCCATAAGAAGCACCAGGACAGTTAATACCTCTGCCAAGAAGCTCATTTGACAAAAAATAAACAACATAAAATGTAATCAATAAAACAATTAAGTCAATTAACAATTAACAATTAATTAAGTCTCAGCAAAAAAAAGTTAATGATCAGTTTCCCTCTCCAGGAATGGCTTTAACCTCAGGGTCTTAACCAGAGCAGCATTCCAGAGTCCATTAATCTCCAAAGTCTCCCAAAACAAGCTTGAATTAATATAAAACTCTTTCTTTCTAGAGTGAAGGATGAATTGTTTCAGTGATTAGATGCATTTGTTTGATATATTTTCCTGTTGAGTTTTCAAGTTCTGAACAGAGAACTGTGCACATGAGCAGCAGCAGTCAGAGACCATACGAGTAAATAAAAAATATTCTATCACGTTCAAACCAATTCTGGAAAGTCCAGGGAGATCCATTCATAACCTCTTGAGTTATAATGTAAACAAACAAAGTACAGTGAAAACATAATAAAAATCCTAAAAAAATAGGGCTGGGTTTTGTAGGAAAACGTCCGATACCTTCACTTAAATACTGATTCATAAACAATACTTTTTAGACACCAATTCTATGAGCTCAATTCAGAAAAAACTAAATTATGAGTGTGTGTGTGAATGGTTGTCTGTCTTTGTGTGTCCTGTGACAGACTGGCGTCCTGTCCAGGGTGTCCCCTGCCTCTCGCCCTATGATACTGGGATAGACTCCAGTCTCCCTGCGACCCCGGTAAGAGATAAAGCGATAGAAAATGAATAAATTAATATAACATATGGTACAAATTCTCACTGCTGTGTATGACATGCAGTGTCTGATCCCGTGACCTCTTAATAAACAGTTGAATCCACTCGCTTTCCTTGTCACGCCACAATATACATTTACATGGAAAGATTAGGATAAACTGGCAAATGGGTTATTGTAAATTACATGTTTTATGTTCTACTCAAAAATGTAAAGTGCAGTTTAAAACATTTCAATATAACGTCATTCTATTTTCATTTATCCATCTTAAGACATTTTTATTTGTTCAGGCTTTTCCTTGATTTTCCGGAACTCCTGTGTTGTTCTCAGTTTTATCTTGATCTTTAAAGTATATACTTTATTGAATATTGTTTTGATTGTTTAAGCGCTTTGTGACCCTGGTCTGGAAAAGCGCTCTATAAATAAAAATTACTTACTTACTTCAAAACTATTGAATTGAAATGTTTACCGCCGCCTAGTGGCTACACTTAAGAACTACATGTAGCGACCTACAAGCATGACTTGCAACCTTCAACACGACACACAAAAGTGACACACACTTAAAACACAAAAGACTACAGTGCACAGGGTTACACCTACTGCAGGTGTTGCAGCTCACTCTTGTAGGAAATGAGCGCCGCCTGGTGGATGCCGTTGCCACTGACCAACAGTTCATTGTCCAGAGCCATGGTGAGGTCAGTGAGACTCACGGGCTCGTCCAGGGAGAAGTCCAGGGTCTGAGCCACACACAGTATGGTTTAAGTTTTAGTTATTTCATTAGAAAAACTAGACCATACCTGCAGGATGTCCTGGCTGTTCTGGATTCCTTCATCGACCCAGACGGCAACCACGCGATCCGGGGTGGTGAACCCGGACCCCTCGTCCAGCCGGCTCAGAACCTTGTGACCCACCGTGGCCATCAGGAGAGACGGGGTCGCCGACACCGCCTGGGCCTGCATGACGACCCCAAACCAGAGAAAGACCACAAGTCAGCGAGTGCAAGAGTTTTCTCACGTGATAACTTTTAATCTGGATTATTCCTAGATCTGAGCGGGAGGTCGGAACACACACACACACACACACACTCACACACACACACACACACACACACACACACACACACACACACACACACACACACACACACACACACACACACACACACACACACACACACACACACACACACACACACACACACACACACACACACACACACACACACACACACACACACACACACACACACACACACACACACACACACACACACACACACACACACACACCCACACACACACACACACACACACACACACACACACACACACACACACACACACACACACACACACACACACACACACACACACACACACCCACACCCACCACCCCACCGGCACCCACCCACCGGCCCCCCAACCCCAGCGACCAAAACCAAAAGAACAAAAGAACAGAGCATCATATCCAGACAACAGACCAGGCACAGAACCAGAGCAACAGAACCAGAGCAACAGAACCAGAGCAACAGAACCAGAGCAACAGAACCAGAGCAACAGAACCAGAGCAACAGAAAACATTATTAACAGAAATTAAATACAACAAAATCCTTGTGATCAATATTATTAAAATTGTAACACATTTTTTAAAGGTAAAACGTTTCTAGAATAGAACCAAGTCACCTTCAGTGTAGATTTTAATCATTCTTACTCTGATTTTGACTCAAATAACCAAATACTTGTTTCTGTCTGCAGCTGAAACACGTCACTGCTCTGACGATGCGTTCAGGTGCGTCTGATCAGCTCGACTTAAAACGAAGCGAGTGGAAAAAGTTATATTTCTCTGGATGTTATTAATGAGCTTTTTTTCCTAAAATAAAAAAACAAAAGGTGATCAACTCGACCCGATGACGCTCACCCGTGTCGACCCCCTCAGCTGGTCTCTGGCGGGGGTGGAGGAGCAGAAGGGGGCGGAGCCTCTCAGCTCCTTCTGCAGCTCCTCGAGGCTGAAGGTTTTTTCCTGTTAAAAGTTTGAACTCAATGAAAATAGACCTGTTTCTTTATCATTTTAATCCAAAACCATGGTTTACTTAAATAGAAAAAATGACTTTTAAATGTTTTTTTTTATTATTGCAACAACTCTTTATATTCAAGCAACTTAATTGTATTGAATAACGAAAAATCCACTATGTATTTGGTCTTACTTTCTCTGCGAGCGCCTGCAAGGCTGCGCCTCCTTCACTAGGTGCAGACAGCGCCTCCTCCTGGTGACTCCCTGCATGACACACATATGGATGCACTTACAGACAAAAACAATTTCACTCGACATGATGCTGTGCTGAGCCAAGAACCTTCGGAGAGGAAGTCAGACACGGTGTCCCCCCACCTTCCGCCATCCTCCTCCTCAGACTTCAGGCTCTGCAGACGAAAGACCACTTTCACTCACATTCCTCGCAAGACCACTTCCTGTTCTAAATACAACTCACGCACCACATTCTCTTAGGTGTTCCCTGGTGTGTGTGTGTGTGTGTGTGTGTGTGTGTGTGTGTGTGTCTGTGTGTGTTAACACAGGCTCACCTGGACACTATCCAGAGACATTGAACGTCTCACTTTGGCTCTGGGAACATCTGCTGATGGATCCTGAGTGCTGTCCTGCACAGAGTCCTCCTCGGAGGTCAACGTGTCCGACTCGTGGTCAGGACAGGAACGTCGACCGTAGCTCTTCGCTCCTCGGACCAACTTGGGCTTCACCTCCCGCTGCGGCAGAACTGAAGACGAACATTGTTGATCAATAATGCGGCGACATCCGTGTGACCCCTGGTGTGGAGGTCCAGGTCTTACCCGGGTCCAGGTAGCTGCTGTCGTCCTCGGACGTGCTCAAGTCCAAAGTTCCAGACAGAACTGACACCAGGACATTTTTAAACCTTTGGAAGTTCACCTGAAGGACACACACACATGCTTGAATGCTACACCTGTGTGGATTGTTGATGGGATGTGTGTGTGTTTTACTCCGGTGTAGACGTGATCTCCCAGCAGGGTTTCCAACAGGAGGCGCTGTTGTGCCTCCAGCTGTAGGTTCTGACACAGAACGGTCAGCTCTTGTCTGCTCAGGCGTCCAGAGGACGTGGAGTCGCAGCGGTCGAACTCGGTCTTCAGCTGCGTCTCGTAGCAGCTCTCGTCCTCCATGATGACATCACTGCCAGGAACTACAACCTGGTGACCCAGAGTGACGTCACTTAGTCTTCATCGAATCACAATCAATCACCCACAGGCTGAACCCTGGCTGGAGGGTCATTTCATGTGGTTCAAATTCCTGACGTGTATTAATGTTCATTATAATAGGACATATAAAGACCTGTGTTTAAGATAAGTTAAGAGAGGTTATGGATGTCAACAACATGAAAGAGAACAAAATAAAATAAATAAACTGCTTCTTCCAGTAAAGTAAATATAATGTGTATTTTTGGACTGCGTGATTAAGTGTGACCTCCCTGATGTAAAGTGCATCAAGTTATACAGCAGGTCCTCATCAGTGCTCTGGTAAACATTTGTATCACGTTCTTGTTTTTCCACGTCAAGAGATGGAAGTCAACTCTGAATGGCCCCAGGTCCTGGTGACCCACATTCAAGCAACAGCGATATTATCAATAATGCCTCTTTCCTTTATGGCTCTTACAGCACTTAAAGCACTTCACACTAAGTTACAAATTCACCCATTCACACACACACACAATCACACACTGATGGGAGTAGGCTGCGACGCAATGCGCCAACTCAACCATCAGGAGCAATCAGGGTAAAGTGTCTTGCTCAAGGACACAACACCACAATCTCGTCTGGAACTGGAATCGAACCCGCAACCTCTCAGACCACGAGTCAATCTACCATCTGAGCTATGACGCCCCATGGACTCCCTCACTTAGTATACGTTTCCTCTTCTGGTGAAACTAGAATCATCGACGCACTCTAAACCAGGGGGTTTGATTTCCTGAGGCGCCACATTCTATTTTGTGAGTCCTGTGAGGGACGAAGTAAGTAAGTAATTATTTGTAAAGATCTTTCTAGACCAGGGTCACAAAGCGCTTGAACAATAAAAAACAATAGTCTCTCCTCTGGTCCAGAAGTTCAGGAACCATCAGTAGATTCTGATCCACAGACCTCAGAGCCCGAGCTGGGGTGTAAGTCTGGATCAGATCACTGATGGAAGGTCTGACCATGAATAGATCTGAGAGTAAGAACCAGAATTGTAAAATGATCCTGAAAGAAACTGGCAGCCAGTGAAGAGTTTTAAGGATCGGAGAAATTCTTGTACAAGAGCAGCTCAGAATTCTTGCTGCAGAGTTTTGTATGAACTGCAGGCGAGAAGATCCTTCTTGTTTAGACACAAAATAAACTGTTACAATAGTGTAAACGAGAAGACATAGATCCCTAAAAACCTGAATGATGAGAAATATTTAAAATAAATGTTATTGTTGTCATTTTTTTCATTTGAAGAAAATAAACACACTTTTCAGCTTTAATATATTTATTTTAAATTATTTTGAAGTAAAATGTCACAAAGATAACAGATGAACAGAAGGGGAAATGCATCAACCGAGTCAAACTATAAAACCAGCCAAAATGTCTGTATATAAACGTTTTATTTTATTTGAATATATTGATTTCTAACTTTATTGACCAAAAAATTAAACAAAAAAAAAAAGATATTAACAAATGAATTGCGTTTAACACATTTTACTCTGCAAATAAAATAGGATACAGATACAATAATATGAGTAAATTAGTGGTTTGTCCTCCTCGTGATGTTGTTTGGAATGAAGATAAAAAATAGGAAAGCTAACAACAATTAGCCACTTCTGAAGCTAACTTGAGAGACTCCGCCGAGGGTCACCATGGAAACCGAGCCGCGCATGCACGCTGACGTGCACGCTCAGAGAAAACGAGGTCCGACCATGAAAGTTCAAGAACCGACATCTTGCAAAAGTCTTCTCGCTTCTTACCGGGATCCGAGTCGCTGCTCCCGCCTCCGCGCCGCCCTGTCACCCCGCCTGCAGGACCGGGTCTCGGATCATCCTCCGGAGCCGCGAGCCTGGAACCAGAACCACCAGAGAAAGTAACGGACGCAGCGGGACCGGAAACCAGAGCACAGCTAAGGCCCCACTTCCGGTTAGTCTTAAGAAAATAAAACTTTTTTTCCTTTTTTTTAACGTTTGCTGGCGTCCACGTCCACACTGAGTATTATTGACAAGTCGAAACAAACTTTTTTTTTTTAAAACCCTAAATGTTTTTATGTTAAAAGATATTGAGGCAAAATAATAACAATATGGATATCTGCTAAATAAAACCAAAACAAATGGAAATCTAGGAGAAAAGTACAGTAAACAACAACTAAAAAGTCTGGAATAGTTTGACTTTCAACAATGTATACCATAACATTATAAGTAGTAATTCACGTAATATAATTAAAAACTTCGCTTGACCGGTGGAATATAATCGACGCAGTGAGGCGTTCTGGCCGCTGGGAGGCGGTAACGTGCACGTATTGTCTGCGTGTGTTACTAAATAGAACATTCATAATTATTTTTTAGTGTTGTCATCACTTTTATGTTTGTATTTCCTTTTGTATTTTTCCGTGAGTGTGCAGCGACTGTCAGGTTCGGATTCGTCATTGTTTCTTTCATCTTTTATTTTTGTTTTGTTTTGTTGATGGAATTCTGGGTGCAGTTAAACATTGTTCATGTTGTGTTTTGAAAAAAAAACTACTTAAAAATGTACTAAATAATACATAATAAAATCATAGATAAAAAAACATGCTTCTTTCTTTGTTCTTTTGTTTTTCTTGGCTGGTATTGGGAAGATGTTATTATTTTTGCAAACATTTTAAAAGTTTATCGTAAACTAAACAGTAAAATCGCCACAGATTTTACTGTAGGATGAGGGTCTGGATTGATTGATTGTTCTGTGGACAGGTGTGTTTTATTCAGGTAACCTGTTGACCTGAGGAGTACTTTATTAAAGCAAAAGGACTAATGTGTGGAGAATTATGTGGAAGACAGAATTCTTTATGGTTGTTCGGGGATCAAAAACTTATCTCACTCAATGCAATACAAATCATTATTATTATTATTTTTAAATGAGATTTTCTGGACTTTCTTTTTTTTTTCTCTCACTGTTAAAATGAATTTAAAGTATAAAAAACATTTTTTTTGTGAGTGAGCAAATTTACAAAATCCCCAAAAAGGGAATCAGATACTTATTATTATAACTATAACTATAACTATATATTATTATAGGTGTAGTCTCTGTGTGTGTCAACAGTCTCTCACTCGTACTTTCTGTCTGTCTTAGTCAGCTCAACATAAGGTCAAAATAATTCCATAACGACGCACAAAACCGTTTTCACAAGTGCAACAATGTGTTGACAAACACAACATATTTCTTGTTGCACGTGACAAGAAGGTGGAATGAAGATTCTCAGATTTACCCTCAGATATGTTCTCACGCTTATCAGATGGTAACAATATCAACTTCATGACATTTGCTTTCATAATAAACAAACAAAGGTTGAACTATATTATTTTTAACATCCTGCTTTCTAATGGGTGATCAGTGTGTGTATTGAAAGTGTGTGAACTCTTGTGTGTTTTTTCTCTTCCAAACATTCTCAACATCTTGAGCCGAGGAGGGACCATCAGTGATGGTGGGCATCTGATTGTTCTGTGGACAGGTGTGTTTAATTCAGGTAAACTGTTGAGATGAGGAGTACTTACTTTAGTAAGTATACTTATATATATAGTTTATTATTTATTTATATATTTAGCTTATATAGCTGCATCACCGTGTGGTTCAGCGCTGCACAGTTTCCTGCCGCAAGAAGCTGCAGCGCGTCGTGAGAGCAGGTGAGAGGATCATTGGTGTCTCTCCCCTCCTGGACATTTATAACAACCGCATCAGGATCACTGGTGACCCCACTCACCCGTCCCACAGCCTCTTCAGCTGCTGCCGTCAGGCAAAAGACTGCACAGTCTTCAGGGCAGAACCAGCAGGTTAAAGGTCAGGAGACTCAACTCCCTCCCTGTCCTACCATCAATCTCTGTTTTAACTTTTATCTGTGCATTAACTTTGTTCTTTGTTTTTTTTGTTTATATTCTGTCTATTAGTTGATTATTTAAGTTTGTTGATTATTTATTTCATTTCGTTGGTTATTTATTTTTATTTATTTTCTTGAATGTCTTATTTAATGTCTGTTTAAGTCTTAAACTGTTAAGTCTTTAATTGTTTTAAGTGTTTAATGTCTTATGTTTTGCATCATGGGTCAGAGAGAACCACAATTTAATTTATGCTGTATGTCTTAATACATGCATATTTGACAATAAAAGAACTTGACTTGACTTAGTCAAGTACTTAAGTACTTACCATTAAGTAAGTAATGGTTATTTGTAAAGCTCCTTTCTACCCCAGGGTCACAAAGCGCTTTAACAATCAAAAAACAATACACAGTTAAAACTCTATACTATAAAAGATCAAGACACATAAGACAAACACAGGAGTCCCAGAAAATCAGGGAAAAGCTCAAATAAAAGTGTCTTCAGATGTTTCTTGAAGGAGTCAGTAGATCATCAAACACAGATGTTTCTTGAAGGAGTCAGTAGATCATCAAACACAGAGATGTTTCTTGAAGGAGTCAGTAGATCATCAAACACAGATGTTTCTTGAAGGAGTCAGTAGATCATCAAACACAGATGTTTCTTTGGAAGGAGTCAGTAGATCATCAAACACAGATGTTTCTTGAAGGAGTCAGTAGATCATCAAACACAGATGTTTCTTGAAGGAGTCAGTAGATCATCAAACACAGATGTTTCTTGAAGGAGAGGAGACATCAAACCGATGTTTCTTGAAGGAGTCAGTAGATCTCAAACACAGATGTTTCTTGAAGGAGTCAGTAGATCATCAAACACAGATGTTTCTTGAAGGAGTCAGTAGATCATCAAACACAGATGTTTCTTGAAGGAGTCAGTAGATCATCAAACACAGATGTTTCTTGAAGGAGTCAGTAGATCATCAAACACAAGATGTTTCTTGAAGGAGTCAGTAGATCATCAAACACAGATGTTTCTTGAAGGAGTCAGTAGATCATCAAACACAGATGTTTCTTGAAGGAGTCAGTAGATCATCAAACACAGATGTTTCTTGAAGGAGTCAGTAGATCATCAAACACGAGATGTTTCTTGAAGGAGTCAGTAGATCATCAAACACAGATGTTTCTTGAAGGAGTCAGTAGATCATCAAACACAGATGTTTCTTGAAGGAGTCAGTAGATCATCAAACACAGATGTTTTTTTTGAGAGTGTAGATCATCAAACACAGATGTTTCTTGAAGGAGTCAGTAGATCATCAAACACAGATGTTTCTTGAAGGAGTCAGTAGAAGGAGTCAGTAGATCATCAAACACAGATGTTTCTTGAAGGAGTCAGTAGATCATCAAACACAGATGTTCCTTGAAGGAGTCAGTAGATCATCAAACACAGATGTTTCTTGAAGGAGTCAGTAGATCATCAAACACAGATGTTCCTTGAAGGAGTCAGTAGATCATCAAACACAGATGTTTCTTGAAGGAGTCAGTAGATCATCAAACACAGAGATGGTTCCAAAGCTTAAGAGCAACAGTCTGGAAGGATTTCTCTCCTCTGGTCCTGAAGTTCAGGAACCATCAGTAGATTCTGATCCACAGACCTCAGAGCCCGAGCTGGGGTGTAAGTCTGGATCAGATCACTGATGGAAGGCCTAACCATGAATAGATCTGAAAGTAAGAACCAGAATTTTAAAATGATCCTGAAAGAAACTGGAAGCCAGTGAAGAGTTTGAAGGAGAAATGTGAGTTCTTCTAGTGGAGCGGCACAGAATTCTGGCTGCAGAGTTCTGAGACGGAACTAGATGGTAAAAGATACCTTCTCCTACCCAGCTATAGCGTGATGGTCATAAACCCCCTGGAGGAGGCTCTGGAGGTGATTGTAAGGAGGGCAAGTTCAGAGGTCAGGGGTCACTCTCTGATAGAATCTGGTGGATGCACCAGGATTTGAAGGAGGCTGGACAGATTGCTCCTGAACTTCGGGTATTTCTAAATAATCTGCATTTTTGTTAACTTTGTGTCTTGATTTTTGTTAATTGTACTTGAGGTCTTGCATGGCCTAATTTTATAATATTTTTTAAAATTAACTTAACTTAAATAAATTCACAGTATTAATTCTAAGTTGGGCTATTCTTCCGATCAAACGAATGTGCTGAACTCAAGAGATAAAAAAGCAAAGGACTGAGGTCTCTAATAGGAACCCGTGATCGACTGTGTAAAAACCAGCTCGTCCGGTTCCGTCTTTGACTTGAAAGAGCCGACTCTTGTACTCGTGAAGCTATTATGGGGAAATATTTGTGTAACACTCTGAACATGTGCGTGAGTTATTAAAGTTTGAGAGTTTTATTGTTCTTTCATAGCATCGTCAGTGTGTTTTTCCTTTGTGACTGTTGTTTGTAAATATTGAATTGATCATTATACAATTATAAACCTAAACTAATCATTTTAAAAACAAAGTGATTGAATTATTTGAACCATAACTATTTTATTCTAGTATTTCTCAAACACAATAAAAACACAATATGTCGACATAGAGAAAAAATCAAGTGTAGCATAGAAAAAATCAAAGTATAGAAACATTTTGATGTTTAAATACATATTAAATTAAAAATATATTAGTTAAGTTGAAATTTAAGACTTATTTTATTGATAGATTTTTAAGACAGGGCTTCACAAGTGTCCAATGTTACATTTTAAAAGATCATGAAAATAAAGGTTTTAAAGGTGACATTGACTCTTCGTTTCTCACGCTGGTCAGAGTTGTTTTGGGTGGTGACCTCAGATTCTTGACTTTTAACCAGACGAACCAGTTTACATTTTTTGAGACATTGCTGAACAAGAACAGGGTGTTGTCCTGCTCATAAAAGTTGGAATTCTTACTGGCGCTAATGGTGAGCACAAGACAAAAGGCCTGTCAATGTCAGAGAATAGATGTTTTACTGACAAAGACAAAAACAAAGAGACTCTAATGTGAGCTCAGGATATAGACTGACCTCAAATATCTAGTATGTGCGATAGAGACGGAGATTCGCGACACAAATACGACATAAATGTGACTTTGATGGTTTTGAGAATAAACTTTTAAAACAATTACTGTCACTGCCTGTTGCGTTGGTTGCCGACCCCCCTAGGGGAGGGTTCTGGGAGTACTGGGAAGTTGTTTTTAGGGCTTTCAATACAGGGATTGTCCTTCTGGATTAACAAAGTGTACACAGAACGAGATTCCGTTTGCATTAATGGCTCAGACAACTTATAAAGTGCAAAGATTTAGAAATAAATACTCCTCTCCTGCGTCTACTAAAGTAGATGCAAGAAGCCGTTTTTAAAATAATTTAGAAACCGTTTGTTGTAACAACCATTAATAACCTCACCATAAGCATTTGCTTCGGCCATGAACTTCAACGTAACAACGTCACTTTAGTTCGAGTTCAGCAGTCTGAGTGCCTGCGGGAAAAATCTGTTGTAGAACCTGGTGGTGGAAAATGGACCACAGGGCAAACTGTTCTGGATCTGGAGACTGGCGAGGCCACTCCAGATCCAGAACAGTTTGCCCTTTTCAACCCCGTAGAAAATCTTTGGAGGGAGTTGAAAGTCCGTGTTGCCCAGCGACTCCCCGAGACTATCACTGCTCTAGAGGAGATGAATGGAGTAAATGGGGCCAAAATACCAGTGTGTGAAAAACTTTGTCAAGACTTACAGAAAAAGTTTGACCTCTGTCGTTTCCAACAAAGGGAATATAACAAAGTATTGAAATTAACTTTTGTTATTGACCAAATACTTATTTTCCACCATCATTTGCAAATAAATTCTTCAAAAATGGAGACAATGTGATTTTCTGGATTGTTTTTCCTCATTTTGTCTCTTATAGTTGAGTAATAGCTATGATGACATTTTCAGGCTTTTCTCATCTTTTCAAGTGGGAGAACTTTCTTAATTGGTGACTGACTAAAGACTTTTCTTGCCCCACTGTGTGTAATTGTTCTGGAAGTGACATTAGTGCTAAGATTGTATTATTTCTGTACAGGTCTGGATATCGTAAATGCAGGCAAAAGACAAGATCCTGGATCTCTTCAATTCAAACGACCGGATGTAACATCAGCATCACACCAGCATCTGTCAGTGTTCTTTAACTTTAAACTTCATTTTAAAATGAGTCCAAACATCAATTTTAAAAGCTGAGGTTAAATATATATTTTACCTTTGAAAAAAATCATTTGATATGTGATTAACACGGTTTAAAAGTATGTTTGTAAAGTGTTTAAGGCTGTTATGACTAAACATTTTTCCTTTTGTGTCATCATTAATCGTCCTGAAGTTTGTTAAATTCAAAATTAATGGAGCGTCGACTGATTCATTCAACCAGTATTCAACTCAAACTCTCTAGTTATTGTACGAGACAGATTCCAATGATGAAGTCAACATTAACACTAACGAGAACGTTTGTTATTGTTTTACTTTTATGCGTCGACTGAAAGTTTATCTCGTCTCTCTACAGCGAACTTAACTGCTTTGTTTCGTCTTTCTTGTTTCTGCTCGTTTCATAAAGTTAGTGCTGTTGAATCCAGTGGAGGGATTTCTCCTCCAAACATCCGCACACAGCAACAAGAATTCCAATCCGTCCAAGTACAGATTGGAATTCTACTTCTGAACTGGGATCTGAATATTGGAATGTACTAGCACAATACCTGTAGTAAGAACGCCAAGTTTTAAAGACCGCAACCTTTCATTATCAAAAATGTTTGAAAGCGTCATGCATGGTATCACTTCTAGTATCACTTCTAGTTCACACCCTGATCTTGGAACATCTGCCGCCATCACTTGATCAAGCTACTTTATGCTGTCACTGACATCAACTTTGAAACTGGGAGAAATTAGCTCTTTTATACCGAGTCAGTAACTTACGTTTTTTTCTCTGATTTACATATTAATATTAAGATCCCAGTTCAGTAGCAGGATTCCAATCTGTACAAGTAGGCTTCAAGATCCTACTGCATTCCAATCTGTACTGTGACATATATATATTTTTTAAATATCGATACAGTGCAATTTAATACCGAGGCATATATCACGATATAGCGTTTTATCGATATTTTCTTACACCCCTAGTAGATAGTCAGATTGGGATATTTGATTCCTTTAACCTACTTTTCCGACTTTTATTTGTTAAATATCTCCCGATACTTTTCGCTTGAGACTATCCGAAATGGGTCCATAGTAGTAGTTTGTTGTGTTGCGCCGTTTGCGATTGTTGGGAGGTTTTCTCAGCCACCATAGCCGCATAGTCAATCTTCCAATCGTGACAATAACACTCCTGTTATGAAACTAAAGCAACACAACACAGTCACCAGATTCTTTGTCTTGGGTGGAGTTGTGTGACGTTGGGCACGTCAGTCGCTCAGGGCATCAACAAACCCGATACTCAATAATGCTGTCGTAAAGATCAGCCTAGACCTGGTATACCGGTCGACACACCCCATGCCAGTGGGGAGGATCTGGTACACCGGCAGCTATAAGATGGACCTCGTCACTCCCGGTGACACCATCAGCAACAATGAATTTCGATGCCCTAGCCAAAGGACTTGTCGGTAAGTAATGACTTAATACTTAGTTTGTTTTTTCGACCAGGGATGCACACGACTCGATCACTATCACGGTGTCAATGAGGACTCTGACAAAACACGCTGACTAGTAGAAGTATTGAACGGGGGGGGATTCTGCACCAAAATATGGATGTTTTTGGGAACAGTGTGTGAGTATGGAGGTCGTACGTGGAACCAGTTATTTGTTAAAACATTGTGACTCGACTGATGAGGACTTGACTGTGTCGTCTCTGAGAAGAGTTTGTTGACAAGACGTTTTCCATGGAGTTTTATACTTAAAAGAAGAAGAAAAATGTAAACATTTCTCATCAAGTCCTTCTTATCTGAAATCCTTAATGCTCAATAACTGTCTCCTGGAGTTCGTTCTGCTGCCACAAACGCTGGAGCAACTTGAAACAGAAATTGGTGATTCACTGACACGCATGTTTGTAGGTGGTGGCTCGGATGATAAAAAGGATGACGAACCCAAGAAGGAAAGACCTGTTCGGTCAAGGTAAGAGACGACTTCACATTGATGTCAGGATCAGAAACCTTTATTTCCAGTCTTGTATTCACTACATTTTATCATGTGGTGGCAGTTCAGAACAAAAGAATGACATAAGATAACACACATAATGAGGAACATGTAAAAGTTCTGGAGACGAAGCTGTTGCTAAGTTTGTCTTCTTGTTTTGGTCCAAAGGCATGGATGCTTTGGGTGGAAATGGTGGAAACCTGCTCCAACAAGGTAAGAGACGACTTCACACTGATGTCAGGATCAGAAACCTTTATTTCCAGTCTTGTATTCACTCCATTTTATCATGTGGTGGCAGTTCAGAACAAAAGAATCACATAAGATAACACACATAATGAGAAAAATATAAGAGTTCTGAAGACGAAGCTGGTGTTAAGTTTGTCTTCTTGTTTTGGTCCAAAGGGATGGGTGCTTTGAGTGGAAATGCTGGAGACGAAAAAAATGGTCAGATTAAGGAAATGGTCCAAAAAGGTAAGAGACGACTTCACACTGATGTCAGGATCAGAAACCTTTATTTCCAGTCTTGTATAAACTCCATTTTATTTTGTGGTGGCAGTTCAGGACAAAAGAATGACATAAGATAACACACATAATGAGAAACATGTAAGAGTTCTGGAGACGAAGCTGTTGCTAAGTTTGTCTTCTTGTTTTGGTCCAGGTGCGGGAATTGCGGTGGACAAGATCATGGAACAAGATAAAGGAGGAAATGTGTCATCAATGTTGACAAACCTATTTTAATAAAGATTGAACTTCCAATGTAAAACTGTCGTCAATTGATTCGATCTCCACGTGTACATTCGTTTTTTTTAAGGTTTTATTTTTGAAGTTAGGACCATAAAGTTTTTGTTGTGGTTTTTGTGTTTCTCAATATAAAACTGTGAAGGCGACAAAGTTGTTTTACAATCTACATGTTTCTATTAATATGTGTTTTATCCATTCACCAGCTCAATAACATTAGTTATGTACATAACATATATGTACATAAGTTATGTACTTTGAAAGAGGTTATTTAACTGCTGAGTCACTTATTCATTCCAACACTATAGAATGAAAGCGAAGAAACAAACTTGTCATGATAATTAAAACTTCACATTCCACATAAAAATAAAAAACATTAAAAACACAAGAATAAACATTTTGCAGCTTTTAGAGAAACAAGAAAATCACACACACACAGACATCGACACATTATTACAGATAAACCCATTTAACTTATGAAAGTGCCAACAAGAACATATCATTTCATATAATCCCATAAAATAACTACCTAGCACAGGTTTTACCTTTTAAATAAAACAAAACAAAAAAAACAGTTCAAAGCAACTATATGCGATTTAAAGTCGAGGCGACGCCAGGGGACTAAAGTGGTAATGTTTAGCCCAATGGTAGACTACATTTCCCATGAGCACTTGCTAAAGGTCGCAAAGGTCACTATGTCCCGGTTTGTGGCAGGTAAGTCTCTATGTGGGTGGATGGATGGATGGATGGATGGATGGATGGTGGGATGGAGGGAGGGAGGGAGGGAGGGAGGGAGGGAGGGAGGGAGGGAGGGAGGGATGGATGGATGGATGGATGAGTGGATGGATGGATGGATGGAGGGAGGAGGATGGATGGATGGATGGATGGATGGATGGATGGATGGATGGATGGATGGATGGATGGATGGATGGAAGGATGGATGGATGGATGGAGGGATGGATGGATGGATGGATGGATGGATGGATGGATGGATGGAGGGAGGGAGGGAGGGAGGGAGGGAGGGAGGGATGGATGGATGGAGTTCAGATGGAATCAACCAAAGTCAAGGCAGTAGTAGATTGTTCAAACGTGAAGAAGGAAGCAAATCTAACATACTGTACATTGAAAAGAGCTTGAACTCCGACCAAGCCAGGTGGGAGTTATTCTTTGGACGGTTTATCTTGAACTTTACTTATAGACCAGGCACTAGAAACACAAATCCAGATGCTCTCTCTTGCCTGCCCGAAAAAAAGGGAGTAGGAAAAAAATCGGAGACAACTTTGCCCCAAAACTGTGTCATTTCTACAGCAGATTTTTGGACGACCGAAGAAGAGGTAATGGAAGCTCAACAGGCAGAGCTTGATCCAGGAAATGGATCACAGGGCAAACTGTTTGTGACGAAGGCTGGAATGGGAGAATGTCATATGGTCTGATGAAACAAAAATAGACCTTTTTGGTAGAAACTCAGCTTGTTTGGAGGAGAAAGAATGCTGAGTTGCAGCCAAAGAACACCAAACCCGGTCCTGGAGTGGCCTCGCCAGACTCCAGATCTCAACCCCGTAGAAAGTTCTTGGAGGGAGTTGAAAGTCCGTGTTTCCCAGCGACTCCCCGAGACTATCACTGCTCTAGAGGAGATGAATGGAGTAAATGGGGCCAAAATACCAGTGTGTGAAAACTTTGTGAAGACTTACAGAAAAAGTTTGACCTCTGTCGTTTCCAACAAAGGGAATATAACAAAGTATTGGAATTAACTTTTGTTATTGACCAAATACTTATTTTCCACCATCATTTGCAAATACATTTTCAATTGTTTTTTACTCTTTTTGTCTTTCATAGTTAAGGTATACCTATGATGAGTACAGGCCTCTCTCATCTTTTTAAGTGGGAGAACTTACTTACATTATTACAGAGAAACCCATTCAACTTATGAAAGAACCAACAAGGACAAACCAAAGCATTAAAGTTAATTTTCAAACATTTAAAAAGCTTGACATTCTTTTTCATATAGTCCCATGAAATAACTACCTAGCACAGGTTTTCCCTTTTGAATCAAACGAAACAAAAAACAGTTTAAAGCAACTCGATGCGATTTAAAGTCGACGCCAGTGGACTAAAGTGGTCGTGTTCAGCCCGACGGGAGACTACATTTCCCATGAGCTAAGGTTGCAAAAGTTGCCATGTCCCCGTTTGTAGCAGGCAAGTCTCTATGTGGATGGATGGATGGATGGATGGATGGATGGATGGACGGGTGGACGGACGGACGGACGGAAGGGAGAAGGGAGGGAGGGAGGGAGGGAGGGAGGAGGGAGGAGGGAGGGAGGGAGGGAGGGATGGATGGATGGATGGATGGATGGATGGATGGATGGATGGATGGATGGATGGATGGATGGATGGATGGATGGATGGATGGATGGATGGACGGATGGATGGAGACGGACGGATGGAGTTGGATGGGACGGGAGGGAGGGAGGGAGGGAGGGAGGGAGGGAGGGAGGGGAGGGAGGGAGGGAGGGAGGGAGGGAGGGAGGGAGGGAGGGAGGGAGGGAGGGAGGGATGGATGGATGGATGGATGGATGGATGGATGGATGGATGGATGGATGGATGGATGGATGGATGGATGGATGGATGGATGGACGGAGGGGACGGACGGAGGGATGGAAGGGAGGGAGGGAGGGAGGGAGGGAGGGAGGGAGGGAGGGAGGGAGGGAGGGAGGGGGGAGGGATTGGATGGATGGATGGATGGAAGGACAGATGGACGGGTGGACGGACGGACGGACGGACGGACGGACGGAGGGAGGGAGGGAGGGAGGGAGGGAGGGAGGGAGGGAGGGAGGGAGGGAGGGAGGGAGGGATGGATGGATGGATGGATGGATGGATGGATGGATGGATGGATGGATGGATGGATGGATGGATGGATGGATGGATGGACGGACGGACGGACGGACGGACCTGGCAGACGGGACGGACGGACGGACGGAGGGACGGAGGGAGGGAGGGAGGGAGGGATGGATGGATGGATGGATGGATGGAGACGGATGGATGGAGGGATGGATGGATGGATGGATGGACGACTGGATGGATGGATGGATGGAGGGATGGACGGACGGAGGGAGGGGGAGGGAGGGGAGGGAGGGAGGGAGGGAGGGAGGGAGGGAGGGAGGGAGGATGGATGGATGGATGGATGGATGGATGGATGGATGGATGGACGGATGGATGGATGGATGGATGGATGGATGGATGGATGGATGGATGGATGGATGGATGGATGGATGGATGGATGGATGGATGGAGGGGATGGACGGATGGACGGGAGGGATGGAGGATGGATGGAGGAGGGAGGGAGGGAGGGAGAGGGAGGGAGGGAGGGAGGGAGGGAGGGATGGATGGATGGATGGATGGATGGATGGATGGATGGATGGAGGGATGGAGGGATGGATGGATGAAAGTGACAGTCGTGCTAAGATTGTATTATTTCTGTACAGGTCTGGATATCGTAAATGCAGGCAAAAGACAAGATCCTGGATCTCTTTAATTCAAACGACCGGATGTGACATCAGCATCACACCAGCATCTGTCAGTGTTCTTTAACTTTAAAGCAGCTCTAGGTAGTTTTGGTACATTAACATTTTGTACTAAAATATTTTCATATAACTTGTGATGACACATCAACTTAAAACTAGTTTAAAGACTCATATACCGTGACTTGAGGTGTTTTGTGTGATTTTTATTTTCACTGTAAAAGTAAGGGGGTGAGGGGGGTTGAATTACGGTACAAAAACAGAGTTAAAGTTATGTTAGTTACAAAGCTGTCATAACGCACATCATATTCATTACACACAGAACGTCTTCATTCAACCAGAATTCAACTCAAACTCTCTATTTATTGTACGAGACAGATTCCAATGATGAAGTCAACATTAACACTAACAAGAACGTTTGTTATTGTTTTACTTTTATGCGTCGAAAATAAACACAACACCAGATTCTTTGTTGTTGGGTGGAGTTGTGTGACCTTGGGCGGGTCCGTCGCTCAGGGCATCAAACAAACCCAATGCTCAGTAATGCTGTCGTGAAGATCAGCCTAGACCTGGTGTACCGGTCGACACACCCCATTCCAGTGGGGAGGATCTGGTACACCGGCAGCTATAAGATGGACCTCGTCACTCCCTGCGACACCATCAGCCACAATGAATTTCATTACCGACGCAATTATTAGTAAGTAATGACTTAATACTTTGTTTTTTCGACCAGGGATGCACACGACTCGATCACTATCACGGTGTCAATGAGGACTCTGACAAAACACGCTGACTAGTAGAAGTATTGAACGGGGGGGATTCTGCACCAAAATATGGATGTTTTTGGGAACAGTGTGTGAGTATGGAGGTCGTACGTGGAACCAGTTATTTGTTAAAACATTGTGACTCGACTGATGAGGACTTGACTGTGTCGTCTCTGAGAAGAGTTTGTTGACAAGACGTTTTCCATGGAGTTTTATACTTAAAAGAAGAAGAAAAATGTAAACATTTCTCATCAAGTCCTTCTTATCTGAAATCCTTAATGCTCAATATCTGTCTCCTGGAGTTCGTTCTGCTGCCACAAACGCTGGAGCAACTTGAAACAGAAATTGGTGATTCACTGACACGCATGTTTGTTCCAGAGAACAAAGTGAATGATCTTGTGGACGATGCTATGGATGGAATTACTGGAAAAGAAAAGGAAGAAGACAAGGATGAGAAGAACGGCATTTTCGATCAAGGTAAGAGACGACTTCACACTGATGTCAGGATCAGAAACCTTTATTTCCAGGGTTGTATTCACTCCATTTTATCATGTGGTGGCAGTTCAGAACAAAAGAATGACATAAGATAACACACATAATGAGAAACATGTGAGAGTTCCGGTGACGAAGCTGGTGTTAAGTTTGTCTTCTTGTTTTGGTCCAAAGTGACAAATGTTTTCGAGGGAATTGGTGGAAAAAAGGAGGAAGAAGACAAAAAGAATGACATGGCGATGAACCTGGTCCAAAAAGGTAAGAGACGACTTCACATTGATGTCAGGATCAGAAACCTTTATTTCTAGTCTTGTATTCACTCCATTTTATCATGTGGTGGCAGTTCAGAACAAAAGAATGACATAAGATAACACACATAATGAGAAACATGTAAGAGTTCTGGAGACGAAGCTGGTGCTAAGTTTGTCTTCTTGTTTTGTTCCAGGTCTGGAATTTGCAAAAGACCAGTTCCAGGAAGAAGATAAAGGACCAAATGTGTCATCAATGTTGTCAAACATCTTCAAATAAAGATTGAACTTTCAATGTAAAACTGTCGTCAATTGATTCGATCTCCACTTGTACATTCGTTTTTTTAAGGTTTTATTTTTGAAGTTAGGACCATAAAGCTTTTGTTGTGATTTTTGTGTTTCTGTGAAGGCGACAAAGTTGTTTTACAATCTACATGTTTCTATTAACATGTGTTTTATCCATTCACGAGCTCAATAACATTAGTTATGTACATAACATATATGTACATAACTTAATGTACTTTGAAAGAGGTTATTTAACTGCTGAGTCACTTATTCATTCCCACATTATAAAATTAAAGTGAAGAAACAAACTTGTTATGATAATTAAAACTTCACATTCCACATAAAAATAAAAAACATTTAAAACACATGAATAGATAAACATTTTGCAGCTTTTAGAGGAACAAGAAAATGACTCAGACGTTGATTACATCATTACAGATAAACCCAACAAGGACAAAACAAAGCAGCAATAAGTTTATTTTCAAACATTTAAAAAACTTGAAATTCTTTTTCATATAGTCCCATAAATAAATACCTAGCACAGGTTTTACCTTTTAAATAAAACAAAACATTTTTAAAACTAAATAAATAATAAATAATAATAAACTTTCAGAATATAAAAGTAAGATCCGATGGTTGCGAGCTGGTTTTAAAAATCTGTTATCATGAGTCAATAAAAATGAAGGATTTGAGAGCACTTTCTGTAATTGTACTTCCTGGAGTACTGCGAAGATTGATGACCAAAAAACATATTGTAATTCATATCGTAGATGTAACGCTTTTTTGATTTTGTCAATTGCTTTTGTCTATTGTTTTCTGATTTTTATTAATGACAATAGATAGAAAAAACCAGCCCACAGAGTCCGTGATCATCATGTGACCACCAGTGTTTTGCTATGAAGTACTGGGAGACTTTTCAAGGTTTCCAGGAAGATTAAAACACAAACACGACACAAGAGTCTTCAGCTTGGTTCGCCAACAAATATACATACTGTGACCTGGCGACGACAGGTTCCACGTTATTGCAGCTACATTGCTCTGACACTAGGGGGAGCCAAAGACATCCACTTGAGCTTGTGTATTGGTGCTTTAACGAGTAGTGGTTTCGAAACAGAAGAAACATTTGTATTTGTTACTGTGTGTGTGATTTGATTTTGTTTTCATTTGAGATTACATACGTGTAAGCATGTTTACATATGGTACTATTTGGATTATGTGTTTTAGGGCTTGTATCTGTGCGAGCTTCTTCACACACACTTTTGTTTAGTTAAGTTGTCGTAGAGTGAGTGAGGTCGTCTGGACTCTGGACCATTTAGAAAAGGTTTGCGTCACATGTTACTGTGGGAGCAGCAGCATGAGATTTGGGGCGTCTTCGTCACATTCAAGAACAAATGAGTCATTGAAAACCAGATATTTTCGTGCAGCCTGACACACAAATGTTGTGCTCGCACACCTGGCGGAACAGGTTTGTCGGGTCACCTGACCCACTCTAGGCGAGGAGCGCGACACCCGAGAGTCAGTGCGACAGTACGCAGCCGGGCGAGCTTCATCTCTCAACATGGACAAATTCCTGAAAGAAAAAGCTAGTAAGTGGATTTTACATTGTTTACGTTATATTTTAAACCATTTAGTCGACCCCAGGGGTTAATGTTTGATTTACGCTTAACTTATCGACCAGAGAAATCTTTAACCTGTAATATTAAGTGTAACGTTGGCCTTGCCTGTGGTTCCAACAGTGGACTTCATCAAAGACAAGATGACAGACGCCGTGGACGACATGTTCGGCAACAAAGACGACAAGAAGAAGGACGAGGATGACGATGGAGGATTATTCTCGTTCGGAAAGGACAAGGACAAGAAGAAGGACGACGAAGACGATGGAGGATTTTTCTCGTTCGGAAAGGACAAGGACAAGAAGAAGGACGACGATGACGACGGAGGTTTATTCTCGTTCATAAAGGACAAAATCAGAGACGACAAAGATGAAGACGACCGTAATCCCAAGAAGTCAGGGTTCAACGGTTTGTTCAGCGAGCAGGAGGGAGGACCCCCCCAAGGTGGCTCCAACGGAGGTACGTCCAGATCCTTCTCTTGAACTCGCTCGTTTCATTTGATTCATTCTTTCATTTTGTCTTCCGACGACAGATCTGCTGGACGATCTCTACAGTCTCGGCGCAAAATGAAACTAACTTTGAGGAGCTGACGTCGCTGTGAGCATCAAAAGACTGTTGCAGCATCACGTTTGTTTGTTGTTGTTCGAAGGTTTTAAAAGCTTACGCGTACAAATATTTGACTTGCATAACAGGGAAGCGAGCTGCAGGTCAGACCAGGTGATACAAAATAAAATGAATTTATTTCATTTTAGTTGTGGAAAAACACATTTAAATTCATTTAAAATAAAGGTTTGACTAGTGAGTAGAAGGTGAAGATTTAGTTGTTGAAAGTACAGACAGAAACATGTCAAATATTGAATGTAATAATAAAGGACACAGGCAGTAGGTGGACATTGTCGATGTTACTTGATTTAAATCCATTATATTATCAAAAAGCTTGGTTGTATGTATACAGTGATGCAGAAAATCTGTAGAATATTAAAAAAAACACCTCAAGACAAACTGTGTTAGAGGCTTCAAAGCTCAAGTTGGTTTTTCTGTAAAAGAGTTTCAAGCTGGCGCATTATAAATATTTAACATATTTAATATTGATACTATGCTAGCCCAGTACATGCTGCGTTTGTTTTATATACGGAAATAAAGTGTAACTGGATAAGTTTGTTTGTTTTCTTTAATTTCAGAAAATATCTTGCATTTTAGACAGAAACGATATCCACTTAAACTCCATAAATATCCACTTAAACTCCACAAATATCCACTTAAACTCCATGAATATACACTTAAACTACATGAATATACACTTAAACGCCATAAATATACACCTAAACTTCAGAAATATACACTTAAACTCCATAAATATACACTTAAACTCAACAAATATACACTTAAACTCCATAAATATACACTTAAACTCCAGAAATATGCACGTAAACTCCAGAAATATACACTTAAACTACATGAATATACACTTAAACTCCAAATATCACACTTAAACTCCATAAATATACACTCAAACGTCATAAATATCCACTTAAACTCAACTAATATCACACTTAAACTCCATAAATATACACTTAAACTCAACAAATATACACTTAAACTCCATAAATATACACTTTAACTCCATAAATATACACTCATACGCCACAAATATACACTCAAACGCCACAAATATACACTTTAACTCCATAAATATACACTCAAACGCCACAAATATACACTTAAACTCCATAAATATACACTTAAACTCCATAAATATACACTTAAACTCCAGAGATATACACTTAAATATAGAGCGATATTAAAATATTGGTGAAATTGAGTGAAACTAGAAACAACATAGCTTAGACCAAGTGTAGCTGGTTAAACAGGTAGTGAAAGGGGCGGAGTCAGACTCACCTAAATGAGGTGCTGCAGGTTCATTAGGGTCACGTGACCCTCGGGTCCCCCTGAGGCCGCACGTGAAGCAGCGTGAACTCTTGAGACACGACCACGTTGTTTTCGTCACACATGAAGACGCTCTGAAGTGAAACTGTGAAGGTTTTCTTCGGAAGAGCCACGAGGTTCAGGATCTTCTCCGCCGCCGTCCGGAGGTGCTGGTCTGACCCTGCTGTGACCAGGACGTCATGACTTTTGTCATCTCGCTCTTTTACACGAACACGTAAAGTGAGGTCACCTGACTGTTTGTGGATCTTCTGGGGCGAGGTCTCGAGAATCCCCTGCAGTGCAGCCGGAGGGACCTGCACGCATACCTGAGACTGATCCGGTCCGGACAGCATCAACACGGCAGGTCTGAGGAACAGCAACACCTGGTTATCCCGGTTTATTCCAGACATAGCAGCAGAGTTCGGATCCATCACACATGTCATCGGTGTTTGGGAAATAAATGCTATTTTCAAAGTGTGAAAGAAATTGAATGTTTCAACAATTGCTAGAAATCTGCTGCTGCTGTCGTGGAAGAATCGAGCGACGACATGTTGACTAGAACTCTTTCTATTATTAAAATATTAATAAAGTACAAATGGAGCATGAAAAAACGAGGAAAGAATTTAAAGAGTGGGAAAAAATATGTCTCTGTGTGTATCTGTGTGTCTCAGATTGCGTACTTCTGCACTTACACTAATATTTTAAGTGCAAAAGTGCGTCCCGATGAAAATGTAGTGTGCAATGAGCACTCATTTGGTGCACTCAAATGTCCAGAAAATTGAGTGTGGATCGATGCACACTTTCCACCCTCAACCTCCTCCATCTTAGTGACGTAGATGAAGCTAAACTGAAGCTAAACTGAAGCTAAACTGAAGCTAAACTGACGCTAAACCAAAGCTAATCTGAAGCTAAACT
>JACEEU010000731.1:4721146-4791146 GCA_016630915.1 Callionymus lyra | reverse complement strand
AGTATATATTTGTGGTGTTGTCCAAGTACTTGACTCTGGTGTTGTGATAGTGTAGTAACAAGTATATATTTGTAGTATTGTCCAGTACTTGACTCTGGTGTTGCAGAATTTACAAACCACATGACTGAGGATGAGAGGATACAGTCGACTCCAGCAACTCCTAAGACGATGTTTGGACATATTTTGGTTTCAAAACAAATAAAAGCTGAGGATACGAAACAGGAAAAACAATCTGATACAATGTAAAATATAGTGATACTATAGGAATGATTTATGTGTAGTATTGTCCAGTGCTTGACTCTGGTTTTGCAGAATTTACAAACCTCTTGACGAAGTTGTAACTGCTTTCATTTGTTTTGAAACCAAACATCAGCTTTAAAATCGGCTGGAGTCACTGTATCCTCTCGTCCTCAGTCATCACACGGATGTCACATGATTTTATGTTTCCTTTGCTGCAGAGGACGTAGTGAATGATTTAATTGCAACACACAAATTTACAAAAGCCAGAAATATTTGCATACTAATTGTAGTTTAAATTTTTTTTTACATCAACTTAATATTTTTTATACATAATTTATTGAAATATGAACCACTAAATACTATGTTAAAAATAAAACATTGTAAAAATAAACATTGTTATTCAAGTGTATCGATGTTTCTTCAAACCAATACTGTGGAACAACACAAGTTCTCCTACTAGGTGCTGCTGAGATGAGCCTTTGTTACCTGAAATGAGTAAAATATCTCCAGGTCCAACAGCCAGAACCCAGAATGCTGCGTGGCGCCACAGAACCACCTTCATCTCCGTGTTTGATTGGTCCGTCACCACAATGGAGGCCAGCGGGACCAGAGTCCCAGCATTGGGACCAGACTTCACCTGCAATGAAACGTATATAAACATCCGTAACTTAGATCTGGCCTGCATATCCACCTGACCTTGACCTCCTTCAGGTGGCATGGATGAACGACAGCCACCAGGATCGTGTACCGAGCGCCCTGACCTTGGCATTGGCTCAACAACGTGGTGGAGTTTCTTCCGTCAGTCTGTGGTCCTTTGAGTTTGGATGGCGAGGGTCTAGAGTTTTGGGCGCCTGAGGGGAGGACGGGCTGCTCCACCTCTTGAGAGCACAGAAGGCCATCAGTGGTGATCTCAAGGACGACACCTTCTTCCTGCACCCGTGGGGCACGTGAGCCCGAGGGAACCTCAGGACTAAAAAGTTCCGGAGTACTTGATGAGTCGGAAGGAGAGGTCTGTGTCAGGCAGGTCTTAGTGGGGGTCCCTTCATGAGCACTACACTGACCCTTCAGAACCATGGCGTGGCTCTGAGTCCACATGCTCAGATGTTCCGTTTGTACAGACAAAGGCTTGTTCTCCGGAAGGAGCCGGGATTTTAGATCGGGTGCCAGATCAGATATGGGACTTTTTGGATAGGAGAGGTCCAGGTATTCCTGCACCATGTCTGAAGATAGATCCTCCGTGGACACGGCATCAGCGCCAGGATTCTTGCGGTACGGTCCGTCCATCTCTGTGGTGAAAAAAGACGAGTATTAGGGAGCAGAAAAGACAACAAAGACTTGAGGTCTGACCTGAACGTGGTCGCAGTCGTCCATCGCTCCAGTTGAGGTCGACACTCCTCCAGTTGTCGGTAAGATGTTCCTGGTTCTCGGACTGAAACAACGAGGCAGCAGGAGGTGCTCCCAAAAACACATGGACTTTTTCCTGGTGACTCATGCTGAAAACAAACCACCTGACACGAGAGAAAAAGGAAAACAACTCAGTAAAACCCAGAAGGAACTCAACGTGAAATAAGTAAGTAAGTAAGTAATTTGTATTTATAGAGCGCTTTTCCAGACGAGGGTCACAAAGCGCTTAAATAAACAAAACAATATTCAATAAAGTATATACTTTAAAGGTCAGGATAAAACTGATAACACAACAGGAGTTCCAGAAAATCAAGGAAAAGCCTGAACAAATAAAAACATCTTAAGATGTTTCTTAAAGGAGTCAGTAGATCCATTAAGCGCAAAGAGAAGAAGATCGTTCCAAAGCTTAGGAGTAACAGCCTGGAAGGATTTCTCTCCTCTGGTCCGGAAGTTCAGGAACCATCAGTAGATTCTGATCCACAGACCTCAGAGCCTGAGCTGGGGTGTAAGTCTGGATCAGATCAGTACATCTCTACCCGTCATTGAGACAAACGTGCTGATTTGAAAACATGTCTTACATTCATTATCTTGTTATATAGCTTTACAATAAAAAAGCCACCACGGTGAGAAAACACACACCTAGCACTCAATTTGTAGAATATTTTGTTTTGTTTACCTCACTTTAGTTTGAAAGGTATCGACCGGAACCTCCCTGTTAGACTTCCGCTCGTGGTAAAGGCAACAAAAGTATTAAAAACACTGATTTCCACAAAGTTCCTCGCGTCACATCCAACTCCGTTAGTGAAAATAGATGATTTCGGTTCGAGTTTTTTCCCGAGAAGTTTACATTGTGCAGTTTTCCACCGCCTTCGCCGGGGAGCTAATGCTAATGCTAACATAACACACATCAGTTTGACAACTATCAATCAAAGCGCGCACCCGCGCTCAAATGAGCGTGCATGTGCGCACGCGCCTGTGCGCGCGCTCACACAGGTGTGCAGGTGGGCGGAAGAGGCGGAACCAGCGGAACCAGCGACACTTCCTCGACTCGGGCTCACCCGCCGCCGAACCTCCAGGAACCAGCTCCGTCTCCACTGAACTTCCCCCAAAAAATGTTCCGGTACTTGGGAGCAGTTTCGAGCCGGTTCGCGGTCGCGGACTCGCGCCTGCCGGCGGTTCTGGGTCGTGTGCGCGCCTACAGCCAGAACCCGGACCGGGACGACGACCCGAACTTCTTCGCCATGGTGGAGGGGTTCTTCGACCGCGGCGCCGCGATCGTGGAGGACCAGCTGGTGGAGGACCTGCGCACCCGGGAGACGCCCGAGCAGAAGCGGGAGCGCGTCCGCGGGATCCTGAGGATCGTGAAGCCGTGTAACCACGTCCTGAGCGTCTGCTTCCCCATCAAGAGGGACAGCGGCGAGTGGGAGGTGATCGAGGGGTACCGAGCCCAGCACAGCCAGCACCGGACCCCGTGCAAGGGAGGTGAGTCTGGAGCCAGAAAGTTTCTCCAAAGAAGATCCAGATCCTCAGAGTCTTGTGAAAGTCAAGTTCAAACGAGAACTAAAGTCAACTTTGAAAAATCTTGTTAATACTGTTAAAAAAAAAGTCAAACGCATAAGATTCCAAGAAAGGGAAGAAGCTAAAACTGGAGACATCCGGAAGTACCATAGGAGGTAAACAATCTTCATGTCCTCCTGGTGGTACAACTTCAAGCGGCAAAACAAGTATATATTAGTTATTATAACAAGTATAAATTAGTTATTATAACAAGTATATGTTGGTTATTATAAAAAGTATATGTTGGTTATTATAAAAAGTATATGTTGGTTATTATAAAAAGTATATGTTGGTTATTATAACAAGTATATATTAGTTATTATAACAAGTATATATTACTCATTATATCAAGTATATATTACTCATTATATCAAGTATATGTTGGTTATTATAACAAGTATATGTTGGTTATTATAACAAGTACATATTAGTTATTATAACAAGTATATATTGTTTATTATATCAAGTATATGTTGGTTATTATAAAAAGTATATGTTGGTTATTATAACAAGTACATATTAGTTATTATAACAAGTATATATTACTCATTATATCAAGTATATGTTGGTTATTATAACAAGTATATGTTTTTATAACGAGTACATATTTGTTATTATAACAAGTTTATATTAGTTATTATAACAAGTATATATTGATTATTATAAAAAGTATATGTTGGTTATTATAACAAGTACATATTAGTTATTATAACAAGTATATATTACTCATTATATCAAGTATATATTACTCATTATATCAAGTATATATTACTCATTATATCAAGTATATGTTGGTTATTATAACAAGTATATAATGTTTATTATAACAATTATATATTGTTTATTATAACAAGTATATGTTGGTTATTATAACAAGTATATGTTGGTTATTTTAAAAGGTATATGTTGGTTATTATAACAAGAATATATTAGTTATTATAACAAGTATATGTTGGTTATTATAACAAGTATATGTTGGTTATTATAACAAGTATATATTAGTTATTGTAACAAGTATATATTAGTTATTATAACAAGTATATATTGAGTTATTATAACAAGTATATATTGGTTATAATAACAAGTATATAGTAGTTATTATAACCAGTATATATTGGTTATAATAACAAGTATATAGTAGTTATTATAACAAGTATATAGTGAGTTATTATAACAAGTATATATAAGTGTAGCCATTCATCACATTATCATTTATGTATCTATGTTTATACAGTGGAACCAAATGTTCAGGTATTATGATGGTTTTTGCCATTGCTTTCTTGACGAAGAAAAGTGATCTCTGTTCGCATCTGTTATATGGACATTTGGACTTCTTTAAGGACCCCCCCTTGTAACTCCAAAAAATACATTATATTACTTTAACTTTTCATGTGTTCTTGAAACTAGCTTGGTTTGTTTAATTCCCTTGATAATGGGCAACGAACTCATGGCCAAATCTGTCCCACCAAGTGATGTCATGTGTCCCGTTATATTTGTGTTGATGGTTTAAAAGAAGCCAAGGAACTGATTATCATGGTCAACAATCCTGTTGAGACTTTCTATAAGAAAAATGATTTAATTAAAATAAATTAATTTGATGAGACACCCATGATGTAGGTGCTAATTGTGATTTTTGTAAATGCTTATAAAAGTCAGAAATGCAAAAAAAACTTTCACTTGACTAAAGATGCGAGTTTGTGCAACAATCCTGTTTAACCTATTGACTCGTCCATGCATCAGGAATGACACACAAACGAGTAGAGCGAGCCTCAGGCTTCGCCCTCGAATGGAATCCTGCCTCTCAGGTGTTTACACAGACGGTATTCTGCTCCTTCTACGATCGTATCCCGGCAACAAAACTATCGACATGAAGACGGAGACGAGTTGCACCCATTAAGACGATGGATATTTTTGCTTTTGTTTTTCAGGGATTCGTTACAGCACAGAGGTTTCTGTGGACGAAGTCAAAGCCCTGGCTTCTCTGATGACGTACAAGTGTGCAGTCGTAGGTGAGCACACGCACACAAACTCACTCACACTAACTAGTTGTAGCCCTACATTGTTGTTTGTAAACTAAACTCTTCATATTTAAGGTTTAATTAATATTGGGTATAATTAACAATCCAAACGGTTAAGTTAGACATGCATGTTCCAGGAGTGTTTGAAAGGACTGGATAACTTGGGTCCCACATTTTAAGTCTTAAAGGAACTTGTAGTCCACTCCACCAGACAAAGCATGTTTAACTCGGTCTGAGTTTGTGGGCTGACTCGCCCGCACACGCCTTTCCAGCTCTGCCCACATGTTTGCAACGGGATAAAGATCAGATGCTCCGTGGTGGCCACGCCAAGAAACTGACTTTCTTAATCTTCTCTGGTGTTAGTTTGTTGGTATGCACAAGGTTGACGTGCCATTTACACATAATTAATCCGGAAATTGGAATCCTCGACGCAGCCAAACGCAATATAAGAATAAATAGAACAGGCGTTAGGTTATGTTAGGTTATGTTAGGTTATGTTAGGTAGGTAAGGTAGAACTTTATTGATCCCTCAGGAGGTCTCCTTCGGGAAATTGTTTTTTTTCCAATTATCCAAAGTAAATACAGTAATTTTTCATAAAAAAAATAATCAAAATAAAATAAGAACAAAGAGAAATAAAGAGAAAGAACAAGATGATACAATCTAAGTCTAAAGATAAGAAAAAGAAAAAAGACAAAGGATACAAAGACTAACAAAGAACAGAACATCATGATACTTTTACTTCACTCCTGCCCCCGAACTCAGAATTGTACAATTTAATATCACGAGGAATGAATGAGTCCTTGAGTCTATTAGTGTTGCATCATGGGAAGGAGGATTCGTTCACTCATTCTGCTTCTCTGCTCACTGAGGACAGTGTTCAGAGGATGACTGTCATCATCCATGATGGACAGTAGTTTGTTCAGTGATCTCCTCTCAGCAACTGTCACCAGTGAGTCCAGCTTCAACCACAGAACCAGCCTTTCTGATCAGTCTGTCCAACCTGTTGACACTCCTCTTGGACACATTTCCACCCCAACACACCACAGCATAAAACACTGGCCACCACAGACTGGTAGAACATGCTTTAGTGATTTTATTCCTTATAAAAAGGTTTATTTTCAGAACATCTAAGTTCTGGTAGATTTAACTTTAAAATTGCCTCTAGGTAAGATTTACCTGAAGAAAGGGGTCACCACCCTTGTTTTACAGTGCAAGGGAAACTATTACATTTACGTGATAATAATTAATTAATTGGCCTAATTAATTAACTATGAAACACTGGTTTTAATCAATCTCATTTAACTGAAGTTTACTACTTTTTGTCGTGATTATCTGTTCTTTACTGAGTAAGAGGCTCTTAAATTGACCGTTAATTACACCAGAATAGAAATGCGTACAACGACGTGACGTTTTATACATTTATTTAAAAAGGGATGAATAATGAATGACAAAAATGAGTATGTTATGGTAACTTTCGGAACCGAGAATAAAAACGGGAAACAAATCGTGTACGAAATCTTACTAGACTACCCGCATATTAAACAACCCAGAGACAAATCAATTTGTTCAAGATGAAGTGATCAGCTTCTTACTTGACGGTAGATATTGAAAAGGGAATGAGGAAGGGAATCTTCGACGAGGGGCAAGGCAACATCCCTAACCCCAACCAAGGAAAGTTGGTAAAACTTTGACGGATGATTCACGGGCTGCTTGTTCTTGATGGAGATTCGCAGTCTGGGAGACATGCTGCGAATATTGGAACAATCGGACCGGTCTGGTCGAGATTATTAAGAAACTCACGAAACTTTGCGGCGTCTGGAAGGATGCTGGAAGCGGGTCCTTCAGTGCGGCCCTCAGTTTGGACTTGCAGGAGCTCAGGTCAGGAGGCCGGAGATTGTCTTGAAGGCAAAGTTGGTGATGAACCAGTTTATCACGCGGGTGGTGATAAACTCTGATGTTAAGAGGTACACCCTGATGTTAAGAGGTACGCTCTGATCTTTTGGAGGAAACAACACGAATTCTCTTAAGTTGAACACAGTTCTTATGTTGAAACTTAGTGATCGTAAAAAGGGGCAAACCCTTATGATTGGTTGACGTTTCTTCGGCGGGAAAAGGGTCCTTCCAGACTGACACCTCCTGCTCCTCCTTCTTATCTCTCCAATTGTCTTTTCTTCTCATCACACAAGAAAAATCATATGTACATTAAAAATGCTTTAAAACGATGTTCTTTCTAGATTCTTTTCCCAGGGAGCGCAGACATTAAAATAACACCAAACATGACAAATTTAGAGTAAGTATTACAAAATGAAGGTTTTGATAATGATTAATTAAATTCTTATATTTCATGTGATTTCTTTCTTCATTTTGATAACCTCAAACACCTTGCACGTAGCTCCATTCACTTACAAGTATATTTCTTTAAGAAGGTAATACACATTTCAATGAATATTATCCAAGACACACACACACACACACACACACATTTTGCCTGTGAAGACATCAGTTAGCACTTTCAATGTTGATTTGCATCTTCACCGACTCTGGGTCTGCAGGAAGCCATAAAAATCCTTGATCTGATTCTTGTTGGTCAGAATCTCACATGAAGTGTTGAACTCTTCGGTCACTGAAGGTTTAGCTTGATCGTTCATCAAACTTCTAATCCTCCTTGATTCGGGAAGTTGGCTAATGGATTTTTTTGCCCTGAAATTTCGCTCCTCTTGCTGTGATTACTCAGTGGTGGAATCCGACCTGGTGTGGTGTTGCCTTATCATCGGAAGAATGTTGACACAGATCCTGAGGAGTGTTTGACCTTTCACAGATGGTTTCCAATGAAGATAGTTCATTACAATGCAGAGGAGCTTCCTGCAGATGTTAAATGTGGTTGACATTTGTTGAGGACTTACATTTCTGCGCCTTATAGGTTAGGTTAGGTAGAACTTTATTGATCCCTCAGGAGGTCTTCTTTCGGGAAATTGTTTTTTTCCAATTAGCCACAGCAATAAAGCAATTATTCCTTATCGAACTGATCGGGTACGATCCGTGCTTTACTCACGTCTTTGATGATTCCAGATGTTCCATTTGGTGGCGCCAAAGGTGGAGTCAAGATTAACCCAAAGAAATATTCGGTGAGAACATTCCGTTCCTTGATTTTTAAGTTTGTTTGTTTAACGAGCCTGACGTTGTTGTGTGTAGGACAACGAGTTGGAGAAGATCACTAGAAGATTCACCGTGGAGCTGGCGAAGAAAGGATTCATTGGTGAGCAACAGTTTGTTGACGCTCAACAGACACAAGTTAAAAACCATCTCCGTCTGCAGGACCCGGTATCGACGTTCCGGCTCCAGACATGAGCACGGGCGAGAGAGAGATGTCCTGGATTGCCGACACCTTTTCCACCACTATGGGGTATAATGTAGGTTTAAAGTGACATCACCGGGAAGGCCTGGTGATGATTGGTTGATCCGTTTATCCATCTATCTCTTAACTATGGATGTGTCTCGTAGGACATAAACGCCAACGCCTGCGTCACGGGGAAGCCCATCAGTCAAGGCGGTATTCATGGTCGGATCTCTGCGACCGGGCGCGGCGTCTTCCATGGGATTGAGAACTTCATCAACGAAGCGTCGTACATGAGCAAGCTGGGACTGACCCCGGGATTCCAGGACAAGACCTTTGTTATCCAGGTACATTGAGTCCAGATCCGGTCCAGTCTGTACAACGTAGGGTTGTTACAAAGCACGGCTAATTTATCCTTCCACAGAAGATATGTCAATACCAGCCAGTGCCATAGTACTTGTTCTTGTTCTTGCTTTCATGAAACTTCAGTACCTAATATTGTCTGCTTTGTACTGGAAACCTTGTTTCCCCAAAGGAGATCTCCAGTGGGATTATTAAAGGTCAATCTAATCTAATCTAATGAGGAAACTTTAAGTACAGCAGCAACAAGATGAACACTATAAAAAACAAAGTTAAGCGTTGCACTTTAGGCTATAATAAAATTTAAAAATAGGAATTGAATAAAGTATACTTTTTTCCTCCTTCAGGAAATTGTTTTTCCAGCTCACAGCAATACAGGCGATAGATTAATGAAAAAAGAACAAGAACAAAGTGCAATAAAAAGAAAGTGAAAGATGACACGTCTATGTCTAAAGATAAAGAAAATAGATCAAAGAAATATTACAAAGATTAACATAGAATCATCTTTTCACTCCTGCCCCCAAACTTTAGAATTAAACAATCTATTAGAACAAGGAATGAATGAGTCCCTGAGTCTATTAGTGTTGCATCATGGGAAGGGGCTACATATATAAACCTCATGTACAGGTTGCACGTATAAATATTGATTATTTCACAGGTTGTTTCTGTATAAACATTCACGCCAAAGATACATTTTCTTGTAACTTTTTCACCTTTAAATTCGTTCATTTTTGACACGTTTGCCTGTTTCGTCCTCAGGGATTTGGTAACGTGGGTCTTCACACCATGAGGTACCTCCATCGGTTTGGAGCCAAGTGTGTCGGGATTGGAGAAATCGACGGGAGCATTTGGAACCCGAACGGAATCGACCCAAAAAAGCTGGAAGACTACAAATTGGTCTGTGTCTGTTGTTTAGTTCAATCTTTGTTGCCATGGAGTGGACCCCGAAAGTCTTACCTGGATCCGTATGAACAGGCTAACGGGACAGTTGTCGGCTTCCCGGACTCGACACCTTATGAAGGAAGCATTCTGGAGGCGGAGTGTGATATCGTGGTGCCTGCGGCTGGAGAGAAGCAGCTGACCAAGAGCAACGCCAGGAAGATTAAAGCAAAGGTGAGAGTTTTGATGAAACCCGATGAAGTAAATGGCTCCCCCTGGAGGTCGATGTGTGATGATTCTGGTTCTTGCAGATCATCGCAGAGGGAGCTAACGGGCCTACAACACCTGAAGCTGACAGCATCTTTCTGGAGAGAAACATCATGGTCATCCCTGTAAGTCAGGATCCGATCTTGGTTTGAGGAAGTCACGAGTGACTCTTGATCGTTGTCGTCTTGCAGGACATGTACCTGAACGCAGGTGGAGTGACCGTGTCTTACTTCGAGTGGCTGAAGAACCTCAACCACGTCAGTTACGGACGACTCACTTTCAAATACGAACGCGACTCCAACTACCACCTCCTCAGTGAGTGCGAAGCTCCTCCTTAGCTCCTCTGTTGCTCCGCCACGTTCTCCTCCTGATCTTCGTTCCTCTCCAGTGTCGGTGCAGGAGAGCTTGGAGAGGAAGTTTGGGAAACACCAGGGATCAGTTCCCGTCGTTCCTACTGCAGAGTTTCAGGCTCGTATTGCGGTGAGTACACGTTTGGGTTCATCAGATCTTCCAGAACTTGTTGTTATCGGATGATGTTGGACCGTTTTTTTCCTCCTCCAGGGGGCGTCGGAGAAGGACATCGTCCACTCGGGGTTGGCCTTCACCATGGAGCGTTCGGCCCGGGTAAGCATCGACCGACTCTCACCGTGTGATGAAGTGTAACCGCTCTTTGTTTCGTCTGCAGCAAATCATGCGAACGGCCAACAAGTACAACCTGGGTCTGGACCTCAGGACGGCGGCCTACGTGAACGCCATCGAGAAAATCTTCAAGGTCTACAGCGAGGCGGGCCTCATCTTCATGTAGACCCACAGGAACGTCTGGATTCTTCTTCCAAAGAAGTAGTTTCTTCGTGTGAAAGGGAAAATTGTTACATAAAAATTGAAGCTTTTACAAAAGGTAAAGCTTCCGGCAGGTCAAGGTGCTTCGCTCTCGGTTACATTCTCTGTTCAAATCCTGTTACTTCTTCATTGGGACGTGTCAAGAGTTCAAGGAAAACATCATTTCATCTGATTTATTGCTTCACAATAACGTGTTTATGCTTTTAAATCTTCCGCTAAACCGTTTTAAACCTTGTTAATGTATTAGTTTATTGGCTAATAGTTGGCTTTAACTTATCTTATAAGACATGCCTTAATAATCCTGAACGCACCAAAGATTCTTCAAAGGCACTTTATCAACACCAAACGTTTGCTTTCTTTCTATTTAGGACCTCTCAGGTTTAAAGGTTTGCTTCTTGTTTACATTTCTGTTTACATTTAAATGTTTACTCGTCTTAAGATGCTTAAAAAGAAACTGTTTTGAGGAAAAGCAACATTTCATTCAACGACTAGTTCACTTTTATCAGTCTTACACGATCTCACATCTTTCTTCTTCTACGGCAAACGCCTGGACTTTGACCGTCGTGTACGACCTGAAGAAATGACACTAGACATGGCTGGCATAAGATTGTCTTTATTTCCAGATCCTGTTTTAAATAAAGATCGGTTGGTTTTTTTTCCTATCAGAGAAATTTATTCTTTCTTTAACTTTGATTTAGTTTGTATTTTGAATGATTCTTGAGTCGTTAATGAATAAATAGTAATGTTGAGTTAATTCAACATTACTATTTATACATTTACTCGTTCATTAACGACTCAATATCCCAATTTCTGTGAAGAAAAACGCCAAAAAAAATGTGTTTATGAAAGAACATTCGTGTATTAATGTAGAATAAAATCCAGACTGAAGTGTGAAGGAAACGCACTGGTCTGGTGCTAATAATAAAGTCAGATATTAATAGTTTTAATGGACTTTCAGTCTGGAGTTTACTGAGCGTGTGGACTTTCTGAAGACGACCAGCCCGGATGACTAACGCGGTGACACGTTTGTGTATTTCCCCGCACAAACCTTATTTAATTCATTTAATTCATTTAATTCATAGAAACGAAGAAAATTCTAAACGTGTGATGGCGTGGGCGGGACTTAGTAATATGACCAGTCATCGCGCAGTACTTTCCCACGTGACGACGGAATTTCCCCTAAACTCCTGGGGCTTTCCGCGCTGATTGATGGACAGCCGGTTGCCATGGCAAAGGGGCGGGGCCACTCTGGAACAACTGGCTTTAATGTGACGTATGTTCCGGTAACTAGGTTGCTAATTCAAAGTAAAAGGTATATACAGTATGATATTTAACGAGAAATGTGTTTAATTCCTCAATATAATGTGATCATTAGACCCTCCCTTCATAATTAGTTTGTTTTTTGTAATATTTGTTAAAGATGAAGGTGGAATTTTCTCATTTAAAAAAATAGATTTTTGATTTCAACTTTTCAAAAATCCATAACTTTGTTCACCTCTATTTTTTTTATCACCCGTCTTTTGTATTTGTTCCCCGCTAATGCATTGTAAAAGCTAGATTTGATCCATTTTAAAGGATTGGTGGATAAGAGATAAACGTAAATGCAGCCTTTCATATGACAAAAAAAGATACTATAAGTCCGTGACCAAAGGAAATTCGTGAATCCCTTTTTTAAGACGAGTAAAAACTCTCTTGTCTATTCTAGATTGTTAAATGCCACGGTAACAAATACATATAACGAATCAAGAGAATTCAAGGAACTACTTAATCAAGTCGTCGTCTTATTGTGAAAAACACCCACGGAAACTCCGGAGGGGATTTCCTGCTGTTCACGAGTTTGTTTGAAGTTTTTCGGGAAACAGAAGAAGAAAAGAAGAACAGAAGCAGGTACTGACAATTAATCCTTAAGTTATATGTATTTTGTTTGTAATGTTGGTCGACGACCCCTTGACTTGGTCAAAGTAGTCGATTCACGATCTTTAACTGTGTTTATGTTGTTCTGACATCTGTCAAAGTGAAAGTTGACCTATTGTTATGAATCCGTCCATGAACGCCACGTTCAGAGTCTCCTCTGCTCCACAGACGTCGACTGTCAAGTCTAACAATTGTTATTGTCATTGAAAAAAAAGCGAGGGTCGTACCTGTCACTCGTGGAAGTTTCTTCTGAGCACTTTTGGTTTACCGCCTCCACGTGGACACCCTGGAAAGCTGGTGACCCACAACAACACTTGTGTCTCTGCAGCACCTGGACCCAGAAGTCTGGACGTGAGCGAGTCATGGCTGGAACTCTCCGGTAACTGACCCAAAGTTTCCCATCAGTGAGGTGTGTGTTGACACGTGTGTGTGTGTGTGTGTGTGTGTGTCCTCTCAAGGATGTCCTCCGACTCGCCGCTGATCTACGAGGACGTGAGTCTTCTTCTACTGATGTCTTCAACAATAACATGGACTCCACTAAGTTGATGTTATTGATTCACAGCTGCAGCTGATGATCGACGACTACATCCCACCCGTCGACGTCAAGTCTGAGCCGTACGTACCTGAGACAGGTGAGTGAGGAAGAGTGAGTGACGCCATTTTAAAACGTGGTCCAGATCAACTTTCTGGTGGTCCTCAGCGCACGGGCCGTACATCCAGATCATCGAGGAGCCCAAGCAGGTGAGATGATCCGTGGCCATCTTCACAGACTTGAGCACTGACTGTAGGTTTGCGTCTGAAGCGGGGGTTTCGTTTTCGCTACGAGTGCGAGGGTCCGTCTCACGGGGGTCTGCCCGGGGCGTCCAGCGAGAGGAACCGGAGAACTTACCCGACGGTGAAGGTGAGGATTGAACCAATGTAGAGTGGAGGATGATTCAGAGACTGACATGTGTCAAAATGTTAATGAGGATGTGTGTCGGCAAGAAAGATATATGTTTAGTATTGTCCAGTACTTGACTCTGGTGTTGTGATACTGTAGTAACAAGTATACATGTGTAGTATTGTCCAGTACTTGACTCTGGTGTTGTGATAGTGTAGTAACAAGGATATATGTGTAGTATTTTGGAGTACTTGACTCTGGTGTTGTGATAGTGTAGTAACAAGTATATATGTGTAGTATTGTGGAGTACTTGACTCTGGTGTTGTGATAGTGTAGTAACAAGTATACATGTGTAGTATTGTCCAGTACTTGACTCTGGTGTTGTGATAGTGTAGTAACAAGTATATATGTGTAGTATTGTCCAGTACTTGACTCTGGTGTTGTGATACTGTAGTTACAAGTATACATGTGTAGTATTGTCCAGTACTTGACTCTGGTGTTGTGATAGTGTAGTTACAAGTATACATGTGTAGTATTGTCCAGTACTTGACTCTGGTGTTGTGATAGTGTAGTAACAAGTATATATGTGTAGTATTGTCCAGTACTTGACTCTGGTGTTGTGATACTGTAGTTACAAGTATACATGTGTAGTATTGTCCAGTACTTGACTCTGGTGTTGTGATAGTGTAGTAACAAGTATATATGTGTAGTATTGTCCAGTACTTGACTCTGGTGTTGTGATACTGTAGTAACAAGTATACATGTGTAGTATTGTCCAGTACTTGACTCTGGTGTTGTGATAGTGTAGTAACAAGTATATATATGTGTAGTATTGTCCAGTACTTGACTCTGGTGTTGTGATACTGTAGTAACAAGTATATATGTGTAGTATTGTGGAGTACTTGACTCTGGTGTTGTGATACTGTAGTAACAAGTATATATGTGTAGTATTGTCCAGTGCTTGACTCTGGTGTTATGATAGTGTAGTAACAAGTATATATGTGTAGTATTGTGGAGTATTTGACTCTGTTGTTGTGATACTGTAGTAACAAGTATATATGTGTAGTATTGTGGAGTAATTGACTCTGTTGTTGTGATACTGTAGTAACAAGTATATATGTGTAGTATTGTGGAGTAATTGACTCTGGAGTTGTGATAGTGTAGTAACAAGTATATATGTGTAGTATTGTCCAGTTCTTGACTCTGGTGTTGTTATAGTGTAGTAACAAGTATACATGTGTAGTATTGTCCAGTACTTGACTATGGTGTTGTGATAGTGTAGTAACAAGTATATATGTGTAGTATTGTCCAGTACTTGACTAAAGTGTTGTTATAGTGTAGTAACAAGGATATATGTGTAGTATTGTCCTGTACTTGACTATAGTGTAGTAACAAGTATATATGTGTAGTATTGTCCAGTACTTGACTCTGTTGTTGTAGAATTTACAGACCACATGACTCTTGACAAAGTCGTATATAATTGTTTTGAAACTAAAACTAAAAAATTAGAAGTTGCTGGAGTCGACTGTATCCTCTCATCCTCAGTTATTGATAGAATCTCACAGGATCTCATTGTTCCATTATCTGTGGAGGACACAATAGTAAGTAAGTAAAGGTTTTTTGTAAAGCGCCTTTCTAGACCAGAGTCACAAAGCTCAAAAAAAGTGTCTTGAGATGTTTCTTGAAGGAGTCAGTAGATCATCAAACACAGATGTTTCTTGAAGGAGTCAGTAGATCATCAAACACAGATGTTTCTTGAAGGAGTCAGTAGATCATCAAACACAGATGTTTCTTGAAGGAGTCAGTAGATCATCAAACACAGATGTTTCTTGAAGGAGTCAGTAGATCATCAAACACAGATGTTTCTTGAAGGAGTCAGTAGATCATCAAACACAGATGTTTCTTGAAGGAGTCAGTAGATCATCAAACACAGATGTTTCTTGAAGGAGTCAGTAGATCATCAAACACAGAGATGTTTCTTGAAGGAGTCAGTAGATCATCAAACACAGATGTTTCTTGAAGGAGTCAGTAGATCATCAAACACAGATGTTTCTTGAAGGAGTCAGTAGATCATCAAACACAGATGTTTCTTGAAGGAGTCAGTAGATCATCAAACACAGATGTTTCTTGAAGGAGTCAGTAGATCATCAAACACAGATGTTTCTTGAAGGAGTCAGTAGATCATCAAACACAGATGTTTCTTGAAGGAGTCAGTAGATCATCAAACACAGATGTTTCTTGAAGGAGTCAGTAGATCATCAAACACAGATGTTTCTTGAAGGAGTCAGTAGATCATCAAACACAGAGATGTTTCTTGAAGGAGTCAGTAGATCATCAAACACAGATGTTTCTTGAAGGAGTCAGTAGATCATCAAACACAGATGTTTCTTGAAGGAGTCAGTAGATCATCAAACACAGATGTTTCTTGAAGGAGTCAGTAAGATCATCAAACACAGATGTTTCTTGAAGGAGTCAGTAGATCATCAAACACAGCCAGATGTTTCTTAAGGAGCTCAGTAGATCATCAAACACAGATGTTTCTTGAAGGAGTCAGATAGATCAAATCAAACACAGATGTTTCTTGAAGGAGTCAGTAGATCATCAAACACAGATGTTTTTGAAGGAGTAATGTGAGATCTTCAACCGGAGCGGCACAGATGTGAGTTCTTGAAGGAGCTCAGTAGATCATCAAACACAGAGATGTTAAGATCCTTCTTGTTTAGACACTAAATAAACTGTTACAATAGTGTAAACGACACAAACACATGGATTATAAGATCCAGATCATGTTGTGACAAAATTTTCTAAGTTTATAGATTTTTCTCAGTTAAAAGAGTTTCTAGTCAGTTTTCTTCAGTGTTGAACTAGAGACATGTCTTTATCAAATACAACACCCAGGTCTCTCAGGCTCAGATTGACAGACTTAAGTCACCCAAGTACTGACTCAACCCTGGAACTTTATCATCAGGAGTAATAACCATGATGATAATGAGTCATAATGACTTCAGTAGTACCTGGAAGTTGAACCCAAAATGAATAAACGTGAATAATTTGTATGTTAATTATAAATAAAATAATACAATCTAATAGTTTTCTTTCATACACATTTTATTAAAAGAAGAAGAAGAAGAAATATGATTATACAATTATTTTAAAGTCAAATCAATACAGTGCTTTTGAATATTGATACAGTTTGATGAAAACATTGCAGTATTTTAGTGTATATACTGTATATCTAATATATTTAGTTGTACACCTGATGACCATGTGGTTCCTTCACTCTAGAAATAACCATTATTTATTTACTTCACTTCCAGATCAATAACTACGTGGGTCACGCCCGGGTGGAGGTCCAGCTGGTGACCCACACCGAACCTCCACGCGTTCACGCCCACAGCCTGGTGGGACGCCACTGCACCGAGAACGGAACCTGCACCCTGGACATCGGACCCAATGACCTCATAGCCTCGTGAGTGTGCACAAGACGCACACACACACACACACACACCCCCACACACACGCACACACACACACCATGACCTCGGAGTCTCAAAAACCTTCTGTTGTCGTCGTTTCTTCAGGTTCAGTAACTTGGGGATCCTCCACGTGACCAAGAAAAGCGTCGTTGAGGTTCTGACGCGAAGACTTCGAGATGAAAGGAAGCGACAACGAGTCCAGTGTCACATGACTGGTACAGAACCAACTTCACTTCCGTTTACACACTTTTGTGTAACGCTCATGCGTGTCGACACTTGTGCGTCAACACTTGTGTGTCGACACTTGTGCGTCAACACTTGTGTGTCGACACTTGTGCGTCAACACTTGTGCGTCAACACTTGTGTGTCGACACTTTTGTGACACTTGTGTAACGCTCATGTGTAATGCTCATGTGTCGACACTTGTGTGACACTTATGTGTCGACACTTGTCTGACACTTGTGTAACGCTCATGTGTCGACACTTGTGTGACACTTGTCTAACGCTCATGTGTAACGCTCATGTGTCGACACTTGTGTGACACTTGTCTAACGCTCATGTGTAACGCTCATGTGTCGACACTTGTTTGACACTTGTGTAACACTCATGTGTAACGCTCATGTGTAACGCTCATGTGTAACGCTCATGTGTAACGCTCATGTGTAACGCTCATGTGTAACGCTCATGTGTAACGCTTGTGTGTAACGCTTGTGTGTAACGCTCATGTGTCGACACTTGTGTGACACTTATGTGTCGACACTTGTGTGACACTAGTGTAACGCTCATGTGTAACGCTCATGTGTAACGCTTGTGTGTAACGCTCATGTGTCGACACTTGTGTGACACTTATGTGTCGACACTTGTGTGACACTAGTGTAACGCTCATGTGTAACGCTCATGTGTAACGCTCATGTGTAACGCTCATGTGTCGACACTTGTGTGACACTTGTGTAACACTCATGTGTAACGCTCATGTGTAACGCTTATGTGTAACGCTCATGTGTCGACACTTGTGTGACACTTATGTGTCGACACTTGTGTGACACTAGTGTAACGCTCATGTGTAACGCTTATGTGTAACGCTCATGTGTCGACACTTGTGTGACACTCATTGTCGACACTTGTGTGACACTCATGTGTCGACACTTGTGTGACACTCATGTGTGACCTTGTGTGACACTCATGTGTCGACACTTGTGTGACACTCATGTGTCGACACTTGTGTGACACTCATGTGTCGACACTTGTGTGACACTCATGTCGTCCCTTGTGTGACACTTATGTGTCGACACTTGTGTGACACTCATGTGTCGACACTTGTGTGACACTAGTGTAACGCTCATGTGTAACGCTTATGTGTAACGCTCATGTGTCGACACTTGTGTGACACTCATGTGTCGACACTTGTGTGACACTCATGTGTCGACACTTGTGTGACACTCATGTGTCGACACTTGTGTGACACTTATGTGTCGACACTTGTGTGACACTTATGTGTCGACACTTGTGTGACACTCATGTGTCGACACTTGTGTGACACTTGTGTTTCGACACATAAGCGTTACAGAAAAACTTCTCTCGGTTCACTTTGTTACAATCACGGGATCCATTTGAACAGCAGAAAAACTCCCATGATGCCTTTCTACACTCTATTTAATGATGGATAATTGATTCAAAAGTGATCGTCAGCTGTGATTGGTTGGCTGGGCGGCAAAGCATCACGTGAGCCGTTCAGGTCAGCGTTACTGAGAAGGTTTGTCCAGAGGGATGACGGAGAACTTAACGAAAGATGCCACGAGCAGAAATCGTAGAAGAACGTAAGATCGTAAACGTGACAACAAAAGGCTCACGTGACGCGTCTGTCGCAGCAGAGTCCGAGGAGAACTCGGTCCTGAAGGAGGCGCAGGAGCTCGGGAAGGTGATGGACCTGAACATCGTGAGGCTCAAGTTCACAGCCTTCCTGCAGGACAGCAACGGAGGCTTCACACGAGCACTCAAGCCGGTCGTGTCCAACCCCATCTACGACAGCAGTGGGTACCACACACACACGTGCACACACACGTGCACACACACGTGCACACACACACACGCGCACACACACGTGCACACACACACACGTGCACACACACGTGCACACTCATCGTCTCTCTCTCTTCTTCAGAATCCCCGAATGCATCGAATCTCAAAATCTCTCGCATGGACAAGACGTGCGGTTCAGTCCTGGGTGGAGACGAGATCTTTCTGCTGTGTGACAAAGTTCAAAAAGGTGCATTTTTTAAGAGAAAAATGTGTTTTTTTTCTCTTTTAAATTTGTTTTATGGAAGTATTTCAGCGCCATCGTAATATTGAAGGTTTCATTTAACATTTGAATTAATGAAACATAGCTTCTTTTTTTTATAGAAATGTTGTTTCATATTAAACATTTCTTTTTAGAATTGATTGATGTATGTAAATGATGTAATTCGATATTTTTTATATTGAATTAGTTTTTATTGAAGAGTTAAAATAATTTCTATTTTGATAAATTTTATTTATTTATTTATATCATTAAATTTAATAAATTTAATATTTAAAAAAACGTAATTTAAAAGGCTATGATATAAACAATATTTACTTTATTAAAATGATTGATTTAATTAGAATATCATCCCTATGTGTTTAAAAACTTTTTAAGTTCAGTTATTAAAAAGAAATCAATTGAATTAAATTACAAAAAAAATCAACCTTTCAATATACAGTTGATTGGATTAAATTATACAAAAAAAAATCACCTTTAAAAATACAATGAATTTAATTAAATTACTAAAAGAAATCGACCGTTAAATATACAATTGATTGGATTGAATTATACCTAATAAACCAACCTTAAATATACAATTAATTCAACTAAATTATTGAAAAAAAATATACAATGAATTTAATTAAATAAAATAAAAAATCCAACTTTAAATATTCAATTAATTGAATTAAATTACAAAAAAAAATCCACCTTTCCATATACAAATCACTAAATTAAATGATTAAAAACATTTCAACTAAAACTAAATTTCTTTTAAACGTGAAATTCAACCAGTCAATATTCTAATACTTCCATTATTTCCCATCATGCACCTGTTCTGCCTCAGATGATATCGAGGTCCGGTTCTACGAGGACGAGGATGGAGGCTGGGAGGCCTTTGGCGAGTTTTCTCCCACCGACGTTCACAAGCAGGTGAGATGCCCCTCTTGACCCCTAACCTGACCCGGCTGACCCCCCCGTGGCTTCAGTACGCCATCGTGTTCAGGACGCCGCCCTACCGCAGTCCGGAGATCGAGCGCCCCGTCACCGTGTTCCTGCAGCTGAAGAGGAAGAAGGCGGGCGACTGCAGTGACCCCAAACACTTCACCTACATCCCACAGGTCCACGGTGCGTCCACACACTCTGGCCGCTGGTCAAACCTTCTCGCCTCACACGTGTCCTGCCGTCCGCAGACAAGGAGGAGGTCCTGAGGAAGAAGCAGAAGCCGCTGCCGCACTACGAGCACTGGGGAGGGGGGTTCGGAGGGGGGGCGGCGGGGGCGGAGGGGGCGTGGCAGGGGGCGGCGGCGGAGGAGGAGGAGGTGAGGAAGGTCAGTGACGGTAACCTGGACTTCACTGACCTCGTGTCTCTGCTCTGAAGGATTCCAGTTCCCACAAGTCAACGGGTTTTTCAACTCGGGGTTCAACGGCTACGGCGGAGGAGGGGGCCCTCAGATGTCGGCCCCTGCGCCCCAGCAGAACCAGGGGCGCCGCGCCGCACTCGAGCGCCACCTCGCCCACATCGGTGAGTTTCTGGAAAATAAAAAGTTTAGCTTCAAAAAAAAACCTTCCGCTGACCCGTTTCCACGGTAACAGCCGCCAACCTCAACGCCCGCACGTCGCCCGGCGCCCGGCAGACGGCGGCGGCGCTCCTGCAGTACTGCAGCACCGGCGACGCCCGAGGCCTGCTGACCCTGCAGAGGCACCTGTGCGGGGTTCAGGACGATAACGGAGACACGTGAGTCCCTGGAGCTGGACCTTCATGGAAGGATCAGAAAATCAATATATAATATTCAATGGTTTCAACAGGATTTTTAAGAATTTTTAATATTTCGCTTAAAAATAAAATGTTTTTTAGTTTGATTTTCTTATTGTAATAATTCAAAAACTCATTTTCTAGATAAAATATTTTTAAATTCAGTATAAAAAATGTTGGTGTAATATAAACCGCCATGAATCGACCAACCAGTGCTTCTCAGTCGTCACATGATCGTCTGTGCGTCTCGTGATTGGCTGAAGCATCATCAGGTTAGAGCGGCAGCTCTTTATAATCTGGTGTCACTTTTATACCAACATTTTTATATTGAATTTGAAAGGTTATTTAAAAATATTGAATTTAGAAAATGTATTTTTGAATTGGAAAATAATATTTGTAAAAAACGTTTTTAAATTTTAAAATTCAATAAAATAACTTAAACGTAAGAAATGTAACATCGCATTATATTAATAATTAAATTAAATGACTAAAATCAACATTTAAATATACAATTAATTTAATTGAATTATACAAAAAATCAACCTTTAAATATACAAATGGTAAATTATATTATACCAAAAAATCAACCTTTAAATATACAGTTAATTGTATTAAATTAAACCAAAAAATCCACCTTTAAATATACAATTAAGTGAATTATATTATACAAAAAAATCCACCTTTAAATATACAGTTAATTGTATTAAATTATACCAAAAAAAATCCACCTTAAATATACAATTAAATGAATTATACTATACAAAAAAATCTACCTTTAAATATACAATTAATTTAATTGAATTATACAAAATAAATCAACCTTTAATACACAATTATTTAATTAAATTATTTTAAAAAAAATACACCTTTAAATATACAATTAATTGAAATAAATCCACCTTTTCATATACAAATCACTGAATTAAATGATTAAAAAAATATCAATTAAAAACCAAATTTATTTGTGAAATGTTAAATTCAACCAGTCAATATATTTTAATACTTTCATCATTTCCCATCATGCACCTGTTCTGCCTCAGATGATATCGAGGTTCAAATTATTAAATTAAATTTAAACGATTAAATGATTACAACGAATAAATTAAAAACATTTAAATAAAAGATTAAAAGTTTCAATATTTTAAATTAAATTCACTGTTAAATACCTTTTATACAACAATCTCTCTCTGCTCCGCCCACAGTCCTCTGCACCTGTCAATCATCCACCAGCAGACCACGGTCACCCACCAGCTGATCCACACACTGGTCAGCAGTCAGCAGCTGGACGTCCTCAACAAGCAGAACCAGCTCGGACAGGTTCCGGATCCGTCTAGACCCGGGTCGCGTCGGCAGCCCGATGACGCTTGTGCTCGTTGTTCTAGACGCCGCTGCACGTCGCCGTGGTAACGCGGCAGGCCAGGGTGGTGGAGATGCTGCAGAGAGCCGGCGCCGACCCCCCCCCTGGGGAAAAAAGGGGCCGCCCCCCCTCCCCCCCCCCCCCCCCCCCCCGGCCCCCCCTTTTTTTGGGTTTTTGTCGCCCCCCGGGGGGGGGGGGGGGGGGCCCCCCCCCCCCCCCCCCCCTTTTGTGGGGGGGAAAAAAAAAAAAAATTTTGGTTTTTTTTTATTTTTTTTTTTTTTTTTTTTTTACTTAACTGTACATTATAAATAGTTTAATACACTTAAATGTACATTGTAAATAGTTGAATACACTTGACTGTACATTGTAAATAGTTGAATACACTTAAATGTACATTGTAAATAGTTTAATACACTTAACTGTACTTTATAAATAGTTGAATACACTTAAATGTACATTGTAAATAGTTGAATACACTTAAATGTACATTGTAAATAGTTTGATACACTTACCTGTACATTGTAAATAGTTTAATACACTTAAATGTACATTGTAAATAGTTTGATACACTTACCTGTACATTGTAAATAGTTTAATACACTTAACTGTACATTATAAATAGTTTAATACACTTAACTGTACATTGTAAATAGTTTAATACACTTAAATGTACATTGTAAATAGTTGAATACACTTAAATGTACATTGTAAATAGTTTAATACACTTAACTGTACTTTATAAATAGTTGAATACACTTACTGTACATTGAATTATGTTTTAACTGTACATTGTAAATAGAATAGGTTGAATACACTTAAATGTACATGTAATAGTTTAATAAATTTTTTTTTAATTGTAAATAGTTGAATACATTTAAGTGTACACTGTAAATAGTTTAAATACACTTAACTGTACATTATAAATAGTTGAATACACTTAAATGTACATTGTAAATAGTTTAATACACTTAAATACACTGTACATTGTAAATAGTTGAATACACAAAATGTACATTGTAAATAGTTTAATACACTTAACTGTACATTGTAAATAGTTTAATACACTTAAATGTACATTGTAAATAGTTTGATACACTTAACTGTACATTGTAAATAGTTTAATACACTTAACTGTACATTGAAAATAGTTTAATACAATTACCTGTACATTGTAAATAGTTTAATACACTTAAATGTACATTGTAAATAGTTTGATACACTTTACTGTACATTGAAAATAGTTTAATACACTTAACTGTACATTGTAAATAGTTTAATACACTTAACTGTACATTGAAAATAGTTTAATACAATTCACTGTACATTGAAAATAGTTTAATACACTTGACTGTACATTGAAAATAGATTAATACACTTGACTGTACATTGTTAATAGTTTAATACACTTAACTGTACATTGAAAATAGTTTAATACACTTGACTGTACATTGAAAATAGATTAATACACTTGACTGTACATTGTTAATAGTTTAATACACTTAACTGTACATTGAAAATAGATTAATACACTTGACTGTACATTGTTAATAGTTTAATACACTTAACTGTACATTGAAAATAGTTTAATACACTTACCTGTACATTGTAAATAGTTTAATACACTTAACTGTACATTGTAAATAGTTTAATACACTTAACTGTACATTGTAAATACAGGAACTAGTTTCAACTTTTTATTCGGCAGCTGCTGTAGAAGTTCTTTGCTGACATTCTTGTATGGAAATATATCAGTCCCATCAGAATATTGAAGTGTTGAATTTAACGTAGTACCAAGTATATATATGTAGTATTGTCCAGTACTTGACTCTGGTGAATTTACAGACCACATGACTCTTGACGAAGTCGTAACTGCTTTCAAACAAAATATGTCCAAACAACAGCTTTAAAAGCTGCTGGACTCACTGTATCCTCTCGTCCTCAGTTGTAACTGCTTTCATTTGTTTTGAAACCAATATATGTTTTAAACATCAGCTTTAAAAGCTGCTGGACTCACTGTATCCTCTCGTCCTCAGTTGTAACTGCTTTCATTTGTTTTGAAACCAATATATGTTTTAAACATCAGCTTTAAAAGCTGCTGGACTCACTGTATCCTCTCGTCTTCAGTTGTAACTGCTTTCATTTGTTTTGAAACCAATATATGTTTTAAACATCAGCTTTAAAAGCTGCTGGAGTCACTGTATCCTCTCGTCCTCAGTCGTAACTGCTCTCATTCGTTTTGAAACAAAAATATGTCCAAACATCAGCTTTAAAATCTGCTGGACTCACTGTATCCTCTCGTCCTCAGTTGTAACTGCTTTCATTTGTTTTGAAACCAATATATGTTTTAAACATCAGCTTTAAAAGCTGCTGGACTCACTGTATCCTCTCATCCTCAGTTGTAACTGCTTTCATTTGTTTTGAAACCAATATATGTTTTAAACATCAGCTTTAAAAGCTGCTGGAGTCACTGTATCCTCTCGTCCTCAGTCGTAACTGCTCTCATTCGTTTTGAAACAAAAATATGTCCAAACATCAGCTTTAAAATCTGCTGGACTCACTGTATCCTCTCATCCTCAGTCGTTGCCAGGATCTTGCAGGATTACATTCTCACTTTAGCTGCTGAGGACGTAATGACTGCTGCCTGAATAAAAACCTAATATTATTATGTTCATCACTACTTTTATATATATTTTTATCATATCATATCATATCATATGAGACTAAACAACTGTACATAGTAAATGCATTAACTAGGTTCAACTTTTCACTTGGCAGCTGCTGTAGGAGTCTTTTGCCGACATTCTTGTACGGAAATATATCAGTTCCATCAGAATATTGAACTGTTGAATTTCAAATGTTGACATTTATATATGAACTGTTGGGTTTATTAAAAAAATGATTAAGGGAAAAAAAGTTTTTCTTTTCCACAAATAGAGTTTGATATTCTAATTCGAGTAATAAAAAATAAAAAAACATTCGAAAATCAACATTTTATTTTTCCATCCTTAGCTCTTTAAATTCAATATAAAATCCCGGCGTAACAGTGCCACCAGACTAAAAGCTAATTGGATGAACCGTTAGCCAATCATGCGACGAGCAGATGATCACATGACAAATGCAGAAGCTCATGATCAACCAGATGGTTATCTTTCTGAAGTAACAATAAACACCGATTATCTTCGTTTTTAAACACAAAAATACATGTTCGTCTATGTTGCGTCATAGTGTACGTCATTGCAGTTACACTTTCCTGACACACGAGGTCGCCTTTAACCACATTTCTTTAGACACATTAAAAGAGAAGGAGGTAGAAAGTCTGGAAAAGTTGACGTAAAACTAACATGATTGTTTGATGACTGAGTGTGTGTGTAACTGTGTGTGTGTGTGTGTGTGTGTCAGGGCTGCAGCCGCTGCACCTGGCCACCAGGAGGGACGGCGAGCGCTGCCTGCGGCTGCTGGTGGAGGCCGGAGCCAAGGTCAACGCCCCGGAGCAGAAGAGCGGCCTCACGGCGCTTCACCTGGCCGTGCGAGAAAACCTGTTCAAAGTGGCGTGCACGCTCATCACCGAGGTGGGCGTCGCCGAGGTCACGGGGTCGGATCCAGGAGAGACGATGACCCCTTGTGTCTGCTGTGTTTTTACAGTTGAACGCCAACGTCAACGTCTGCACCTTCGGAGGCAACTCGTCGCTACACCTGGCCGCGGGGCTCGGCTCGCCGACCATCTGCTCGCTGCTGATCGCCGCAGGTCAGCCAATCACGGCTCTCGCCCCGGGCTCGCTTCCCGATGTGTCGTGAGACGATACCGTTAGTTTTGTCTCGACAGGTGCGCTGGAGAATGTTGAAAACGACGAGCCCATGGACTCCAGCTCCGACGAGGATCCTGACAGCGAGCTGCCGGTCACACCTGGAGAGAGACACGGCAGAGGCCACACCCCCCTGGACCTGGCTACCTGTCGGAAGGTACCCCTTCAAAATAAAAGCCTGGTTTATAGACATATTGTATTGGCAAGAATCTAGCGATTGATAACTATCATGATACAGGGTCAACAATACGATATATTGTGATACTGTAGTAACAAGGATATATGTGTAGTATTTTGGAGTACTTGACTCTGGTGTTGTGATAGTGTAGTAACAAGGATATATGTGTAGTATTGTCCAGTACTTGACTCTGGTGTTGTGATAGTGTAGTAACAAGTATATATGTGTAGTATTGTCCAGTACTTGACTCTGGTGTTGTGATAGTGTAGTAACAAGTATATATGTGTAGTATTGTCCAGTACTTGACTCTGGTGTTGTGATAGTGTAGTAACAAGTATATATGTGTAGTATTGTCCAGTACTTGACTCTGGTGTTGTGATAGTGTAGTAACAAGTATATATGTGTAGTATTGTCCAGTACTTGACTCTGGTGTTGTGATAGTGTAGTAACAAGTATATATGTGTAGTATTGTCCAGTACTTGACTCTGGTGTTGTGATAGTGTAGTAACAAGTATATATGTGTAGTATTGTCCAGTACTTGACTCTGGTGTTGTGATAGTGTTGTAACAAGTATATATGTGTAGTATTGTCCAGTACTTGACTCTGGTGTTGTGATAGTGTTGTAACAAGTATATATGTGTAGTATTGTCCAGTACTTGACTCTGGTGTTGTGATAGTGTTGTAACAAGTATATATGTGTAGTATTGTCCAGTACTTGACTCTGGTGTTGTGATAGTGTAGTAACAAGTATATATGTGTAGTATTGTCCAGTACTTGACTCTGGTGTTGTGATAGTGTAGTAACAAGTATATATGTGTAGTATTGTCCAGTACTTGACTCTGGTGTTGTGATAGTGTAGTAACAAGTATATATGTGTAGTATTGTCCAGTACTTGACTCTGGTGTTGTGATAGTGTAGTAACAAGTATATATGTGTAGTATTGTCCAGTACTTGACTCTGGTGTTGTGATAGTGTAGTAACAAGTATATATGTGTAGTATTGTCCAGTACTTGACTCTGGTGTTGTGATAGTGTAGTAACAAGTATATATGTGTATTATTGTCGAGTACTTGACTCTGGTGTTGTGATAGTGTTGTAACAAGTATATATGTGTAGTATTGTCCGAGTACTTGACTCTGGTGTTGTGATAGTGTAGTAACAAGAATATATGTGTAGTATTGTCCAGTACTTGACTCTGGTGTTGTGATAGTGTAGTAACAAGTATATATGTGTAGTATTGTCCAGTACTTGACTCTGGTGTTGTGATAGTGTAGTAACAAGTATATATGTGTAGTATTGTCCAGTACTTGACTCTGGTGTTGTGATACTGTAGTAACAAGTATATATGTGTAGTATTGTCCAGTACTTGACTCTGGTGTTGTGATAGTGTAGTAACAAGTATATATGTGTAGTATTGTCCAGTACTTGACTCTGGTGTTGTGATAGTGTAGTAACAAGTATATATGTGTAGTATTGTCCAGTACTTGACTCTGGTGTTGTGATAGTGTAGTAACAAGTATATATGTGTAGTATTGTCCAGTACTTGACTCTGGTGTTGTGATAGTGTAGTAACAAGTATATATGTGTATTATTGTCCAGTACTTGACTCTGGTGTTGTGATAGTGTAGTAACAAGTATATATGTGTAGTATTGTCCAGTACTTGACTCTGGTGTTGTGATAGTGTTGTAACAAGTATATATGTGTAGTATTGTCCAGTACTTGACTCTGGTGTTGTGATAGTGTAGTAACAAGTATATATGTGTAGTATTGTCCAGTACTTGACTCTGGTGTTGTGATAGTGTAGTAACAAGTATATATGTGTAGTATTGTCCAGTACTTGACTCTGGTGTTGTGATAGTGTAGTAACAAGTATATATGTGTAGTATTGTCCAGTACTTGACTCTGGTGTTGTGATAGTGTAGTAACAAGTATATATGTGTAGTATTGTCCAGTACTTGACTCTGGTGTTGTGATAGTGTAGTAACAAGTATATATGTGTAGTATTGTCCAGTACTTGACTCTGGTGTTGTGATAGTGTAGTAACAAGTATATATGTGTAGTATTGTCCAGTACTTGACTCTGGTGTTGTGATAGTGTTGTAACAAGTATATATGTGTAGTATTGTCCAGTACTTGACTCTGGTGTTGTGATAGTGTTGTAACAAGTATATATGTGTAGTATTGTCCAGTACTTGACTCTGGTGTTGTGATAGTGTAGTAACAAGTATATATGTGTAGTATTGTCCAGTACTTGACTCTGGTGTTGTGATAGTGTTGTAACAAGTATATATGTGTAGTATTGTCCAGTACTTGACTCTGGTGTTGTGATAGTGTAGTAACAAGTATATATGTGTAGTATTGTCCAGTACTTGACTCTGGTGTTGTGATAGTGTAGTAACAAGTATATATGTGTAGTATTGTCGAGTACTTGACTCTGGTGTTGTGATAGTGTAGTAACAAGTATATATGTGTAGTATTGTCCAGTACTTGACTCTGGTGTTGTGATAGTGTAGTAACAAGTATATATGTGTAGTTTTGTTGGGTGTCTGTGTTGGATAGTGTAGTAACAAGTATATATGTGTAGTATTGTCCAGTACTTGACTCTGGTGTTGTGATAGTGTAGTAACAAGTATATATGTGTAGTATTGTCCAGTACTTGACTCTGGTGTTGTGATAGTGTAGTAACAAGTATATATGTGTAGTATTGTCCAGTACTTGACTCTGGTGTTGTGATAGTGTAGTAACAAGTATATATGTGTAGTATTGTCCAGTACTTGACTCTGGTGTTGTGATAGTGTAGTAACAAGTATATATGTGTATTATTGTCCAGTACTTGACTCTGGTGTTGTGATAGTGTAGTAACAAGTATATATGTGTAGTATTGTCCAGTACTTGACTCTGGTGTTGTGATAGTGTAGTAACAAGTATATATGTGTAGTATTGTCCAGTACTTGACTCTGGTGTTGTGATAGTGTAGTAACAAGTATATATGTGTGTCAGTACTTGTCTCTGGTGTTGTGATACTGTAGTAACAAGTATATATGTGTAGTATTGTCCAGTACTTGACTCTGGTGTTGTGATAGTGTAGTAACAAGTATATATGTGTAGTATTGTGACTCAGTACTTGTCTCTGGTGTTGTGATACTGTAGTAACAAGTATATATGTGTAGTATTGTCCAGTACTTGACTCTGGGGTTGTGATAGTGTAGTAACAAGTATATATGTGTAGTATTGTCCAGTACTTGACTCTGGTGTTGTGATACTGTAGTAACAAGTATATATGTGTAGTATTGTCCAGTACTTGACTCTGGTGTTGTGATAGTGTAGTAACAAGTATATATATGTATTATTGTCGAGTACTTGACTCTGGTGTTGTGATAGTGTAGTAACAAGTATATATGTGTAGTATTGTCCAGTACTTGACTCTGGGGTTGTGATAGTGTAGTAACAAGTATATATGTGTAGTATTGTCCAGTACTTGTCTCTGGTGTTGTGATACTTTAGTAACAAGTATATATGTGTAGTATTGTCCAGTACTTGACTCTGGTGTTGTGATAGTGTAGTAACAAGTATATATGTGTAGTATTGTGGAGTACTTGTCTCTGGTGTTGTGATAGTGTAGTAACAAATATATATGTATAGTATTATCAAGTACTTGACTCTGGTGTTGTTATACTGTAGTAACAAGTGTATATATATATATTTTTTTTTTTTTTCTTTTTGTCCAGTACTTGACTCTGGTGTTGTGATACTGTAGTAACAAGTATATATATATATATGTGTAGTATTGTCCAGTACTTGACTCTGGTGTTGTAGTATTTACAGACCACATGACTCTTGACAAAGTCGTAACTGCTTAAGTTTGTTTTCAAACCAAAATATGTCCAAACATCAGCTTTAAAAGCTGCTGGACTAACTGTATCCTCTCGTCCTCAGTCAACTCATTTCATTGTTCATTTAGCTGCGGAGGCTGTGATGACTGCTGCCATCTAGTGGCCCGAATTGTATTGCGTCACAAAATGGAACATTATGAACATTATAATGATGATTTATTCAGAATTATTTTGCTAAAAACAACGATTTGAAGCAACATTACTGTTTAAATAACGATACAATGTTGTGTGAAAATATTACAACGTTTATACTTTCTCGCCACTGACTCATAACTGACCTCTGACCTCTGAACCTTCAAGGTGCGAAACCTGCTGAAGACGAACCGTCCCGGCAGTAAAAAGGTCTGTGGAAACGAAAAAGGTATCGCACTCGCACCCGCTCGCTCGGACGACGCTCTCGAACCCACGACTAACACGCGGACCCTCGCGGCAGCGCCGTCCCCCGCCGGCGAGGACCGCTCGGGTCTGGACGACGCCACGATATCGCGGCTCGCGGACATCCTGCGCTCCAAGAAGGTGTCGTGGAGGAACCTGGCGCAGAAGCTGGGCATGACCACGCTGACCCACCTGTACCAGAGCAGCAGCGCCCCCTGTCACCACCTGCTGCAGCACTACAAGGTAAACCCACACGACCCCTGACCCCGTAGCGTGGATCTCACTGACGCTCCTGATGGTGCAGCTCGGTGGAGGACCTGTTGCCGCGCTGGTCGACGCCTTCGAGTCGTTCGGTTTGACTGAAGGAGTGAGACTCATACAGGCTGCAGATCGAGCCGAGGACAAGCATGCGACAGGTGTGTGTGTGTGCATAAGTGCATTTGTGTGTGTGAGCATGTGTGTGTTTGTCGTCCGTGTGTGTGTGCGTAAGTGCATTTGTGTGTGGGAGCATGTGTGTGTGTGTGTGTGTTGTCCGTGTGCGTAAGTGCATGTGTGTGTGTGTCGTCCGTGTGTGTGTGCATAAGTGCATTTGTGTGTGGGAGCATGTGTCTGTGCGTAAGTGCATTTGTGTGTGTGAGCATGTGTGTGTGTGTGCGTAAGTGCATTTGTGTGTGGGAGCATGTGTGTGTGTGTGCGTAAGTGCATTTGTGTGTGTGAGCATGTGTGTGTGTGTGTGCGTAAGTGCATTTGTGTGTGGGAGCATGTGTGTGTGTTGTCCGTGTGTGTGTGCGTAAGTGCATTTGTGTCGTGTGTGTGTGTGTGCGCGCATGTGTGTGTGCGCGCATGTGTGCGTGCGTAAGTGCATGTGTGTAAGTACGTGTGCATGTGTATGTCGTCCGTGTGTGTGTGTGTGTGCGCGCATGTGTGCGTGCGTAAGTGCATGTGTGTAAGTACGTGTGCATGTGTGTGTCGTGTGTGTGTGTGCGTGTGTGTGTGTGCTAGCGTAAGTACGTGTGCATGTGTGTGTCGTCCGTGTGTGTGTGTGCGTGCGTAAGTGCAAGTGTGTGTCGTCCGTGTGTGTGTCGTCCGTGTCTGTGTGCAAGTGTGTGTGTGTAAGTGTGTAAGTGCATTTGTGTGTGTGCGTAAGTGAATTTGTGTGTGAGCATGTGTGACGTCCGTGTGTCGTCTGTGTGTGTGCACGGATGTGTGTGTAAGTACTTGTGTGTATGTCATCTTTGTGTGCGTGTGTCGTCCGTGTGTGTGCACGGATGTGTTTGTAAGTACTTGTGTGTATGTCATCTGTGTGTGCGTGTGTCGTCCGTAACTGAATGTGTGTGTGAGCATGTGTGTGTGAGCATGTGTGTGTGTGCGTCGTCCGTGTGTGACCGCGCATATGTGCGTGCGCCGGGGTGCGGTGGTGTGTGTGCGCTCGTGTCGTTTTCGTCGTGTGTGTGTCGTCCACGTCCTACTCTCACTGCTTCTCGTCCAATCAGACGCGGCGGTGGACAGCGGGTTCGGCAGCCAGCCTATGGACGAGGAGCCGGACGCAGCCAATCAGGGATGAAGACGGTTATGTAGGAATAAAAAATGTTTATCAGATTTACCAAAATAAAAGTATGTTTTTTTCTATATGAAACTTTGCACTTTTGTCAAAATGATCGTCGGCGTCGATGAAGAAGTTTCTCCAAGTTTTTATTATTGTTCTGGAAACATCTGCGACTAGTGTGAGCAGCAGCAGCATCGAGGTCACGTGAATAAATAAATAAAAGTCTCTGGAACACCTGAACCTCTGGTCACATGACTCACATTGTGAACAAAGTGCTCCGTGATTGGCCAGCAGCTACATTATGAAAAGGAATGTTGCCTTCGTCCCGAGGACTCCACCTCCCGTCTTCTTGGAAAAGGAACTTGAAGCTTTTATCCTGAAAGCTTCTGCTCCGATGGTTCCTCCGTCTGTGGCTCGCCTTGACTTTTGGTCCCGACCTCGGTACCGGACGTGACCCCGTTCTTGATCCCCGCCCGGTTCTTGCCCCCCCAGCTTAGGCTCCTGGTCGAGGTGACCTTGAGGCTGCTGGACTTCTTCCCTCCTCCGGTCTTGAGCTTGACGGGCGAGTCCAGCTCCAGGGCGGGGCTGGAGTGCGCCCGCTGGAGGCCATTTTCTTCCAATATCATCGACTCGAACGCTGCCAGATCTCCGTCCCCGGCGGCCATCTTGGCTCGCAGCAGCATCGCGTAGGTGCCGAAGCGCGTTTTCTGCGTCACATGGTTTCGAAGATGAAGAAGAAGAATCCATACCTTCGTAACTTCTCTCTGATCACATCCTGTCTTAGTTACTCTGTGTTGAAGTTTATCAATGTCTTCAGAATATTGAACGATTTAACGTTTCAAATGTTAAAACTTCTTAATACTACAATATTTTCAATTATTTATTTATATTTGAATTAAATTAAAAGAATAATGTTTACATTCATGTTTGTATTCAAATGGATTATATTTATACATCAATAATTCAAAAATATTTGTTTAAATTTATTACGTTTTAATTTTTAGCATTTTTAATGTAATGGAAAATGTTGATACTATTATACTGTATTATACTGTACTACATATTAAATTCATTATTTTTTAATTATTGGAAAAAACTAAATGAAACTTCATTAATTTCTTGATCAATGATATATATATATATATATACACATACATACAGTACATACACATCTATATATATACAGTATATAAATAAATACACACACATATATGCACACATGTATGTATGTATGTATGTATATATATTAAAAAAAAAATACACACACATCTATATATATATATATATAAATAAATACACACATATGTACACATACATACACACACACATACATATATATATAAATAAATACACACATATATGTACACATACATACACACACATATACACATCTATATATATATATATAATATATATATATAAATAAATACACACACAAACACATATATCTATCTATCTATCTATCTATCTATCTATATAAAACTATTCTGATGACACTGATGTACTTCAACAGCTACTCCTTCCTCCTCCAGGTACTCCAGGTACTCCATCCTCACCTCGAACTCCAGGTATTCCCGCCGCAGCTTCTGCTCCCCAATTCCACACCCTTTGACCGTCTCCGCGGGGGGGGGGGGGGGGGTTCGGGGGGGGGGGGGGGGGCGCCCCGGCCGGGCCCCCGGGGGGGGGGGGGGGCCTTTGGGGGGGGAAAAAAAAAAAAAAATTTTTTTTTTTTTTTTTTTTTTTTTTTTTTTTTTTTCCCCTTTTTTTTTTTTTTTTTTTTTTTTTATTATTATATTACATGTTCTTCTTCACACACACATTATTATTATTATTATTATTATATTACATGTTCTTCTTCACACACACATTATTATTATTATATGACATGTTCTTCTTCACACACACATTATTATTATTATTATTATTATATTACATGTTCTTCTTCACACACACATTATTATTATTATTATTATTATTATATTACATGTTCTTCTTCACACACACATTATTATTATTATTATTATTATATTACATGTTCTTCTTCACACACACATTATTATTATTATTATTATTATATTACATGTTCTTCTTCACACACACATTATTATTATTATTATTATATATATACATTTATTCTTCAAACAATTATTATATTATATTATATTACATGTTCTTCTTCACACACACATTATTATTATTATTATTATTATTATATGACATGTTCTTCTTCACACACACATTATTATTATTATTATTATATTACATGTTCTTCTTCACACACACATTATTATTATTATTATTATTATATTACATGTTCTTCTTCACACACACATTATTATTATTATTATTATATTACATGTTCTTCTTCACACACACATTATTATTATTATTATTATTATATTACATGTTCTTCTTCACACACACATTATTATTATTATTATTATTATATTACATGTTCTTCTTCACACACACATTGAAGGGTTGAACTTAACAATAGAGAGATTTGGTGTGAAAATAACCTTATAAATATTTATATATTTGTTGATTATTTACTTTCTTTCTTTCATTTTTCACCAACTGTTGTCAAGACAAGACAATTATAAATGTAGTTTTTTTAAACATTTAATTATTATCGAACTACCGACCTCAGCAACTGCTTTACTGAAAGGTTGAATTTGTTTTGGTCGATTCATTAAATTAAATATTTCTACAGTGAAAGATTTAAAACAAATAAAAATACTGTAAATATTTACAATATTAATGATTTTTTAAAACAGTTTAATATCGTAACTCTATTAATTTAAACATAGATTTTCTAAATTGAATATTTATAATATAATGTATAAATAAATAAATGCTGAAATAAGGAAAAAATATAATATAAACAGAAAAAGCACTAGTTGTCAACAAAAATACATAATTTTATTTATTTATTTCAACATTTTAACGTCGACCATTTATGGTCCTTCCTTCCTCGCTTTAGGTTTATCAAAGTCAAACACCAGAAATACTTTACAAAATGTGTTATTATCAAAGGATATTTAATAGTGTATTCAAGTGTAAAAACAGTGTAAAAAATGTGTTATTATCAAAGTCTTATGATATTTATTGTGTATTCAAGTGTAAAAACAGTGTAAAAAATGTGTTATTATCAAAGTCTTATGATATTTAATAGTGTATTAAAGTATAAAAACAGTGTAAAAAATGTGTTATTATCAAAGTCCTATGATATTTATTGTGTATTCAAGTGTAAAAACAGTGTAAAAAATGTGTTATTATCAAAGTCTTATGATATTTATTGTGTATTCAAGTGTAAAAACAGTGTAAAAAATGTGTTATTATCAAAGTGTTATGATATTTATTGTGTATTCAAGTGTAAAAACAGTGTAAAAAATGTGTTATTATCAAAGTCTTATGATATTTATTGTGTATTCAAGTGTAAAAACAGTGTAAAAAATGTGTTATTATCAAAGTCTTATGATATTTATTGTGTATTCAAGTGTAAAAAATGTGTAAAAAATGTGTTATTATCAAAGTCCTATGATATTTAATCAACTTTATTCAAGTGTAACATCAGTTTAAAAAATGTGTTATTATCAAATAGTTATGATATTTAATAGTGTATTCAAGTGTAAAAACAGTGTAAAAAATGTGTTATTATCAAAGTCTTATGATATTTATTGTGTATTCAAGTGTAAAAACAGTGTAAAAAATGTGTTATTATCAAAGTCTTATGATATTTATTGTGTATTCAAGTGTAAAAACAGTGTAAAAAATGTGTTATTATCAAAGTCCTATGATATTTAATCAACTTTATTCAAGTGTAACATCAGTTTAAAAAATGTGTTATTATCAAAGTCTTAGGATATTTAATAGTGTATTCAAGTGTAACAACAGTGTAAAAAATGTGTAATTATCAAAGTCTTATGATATTTATTGTGTATTCAAGTGTAAAAACAGTGTAAAAAATGTGTTATTATCAAAGTCTTATGATATTTATTGTGTATTCAAGTGTAAAAACAGTGTAAAAAATGTGTTATTATCAAAGTCTTATGATATTTATTGTGTATTCAAGTGTAAAAACAGTGTAAAAAATGTGTTATTATCAAAGTCTTATGATATTTATTGTGTATTCAAGTGTAAAAACAGTGTAAAAAATGTGTTATTATCAAAGTCTTATGATATTTATTGTGTATTCAAGTGTAAAAACAGTGTAAAAAATGTGTTATTATCAAAGTCTTATGATATTTATTGTGTATTCAAGTGTAAAAACAGTGTAAAAAATGTGTTATTATCAAAGTCTTATGATATTTATTGTGTATTCAAGTGTAAAAACAGTGTAAAAAATGTGTTATTATCAAAGTCTTATGATATTTATTGTGTATTCAAGTGTAAAAAATGTGTTATTATCAAAGACGTATGATATTTACTGTGTATTCAAGTGTAAAAACAGTGTAAAAAATGTGTTATTATCAAAGTCTTATGATATTTATTGTGTATTCAAGTGTAAAAACAGTGTAAAAAATGTGTTATTATCAAAGTCTTATGATATTTATTGTGTATTCAAGTGTAAAAACAGTGTAAAAAATGTGTTATTATTAAAGTCTTAGGATATTTAATCAAGTGTATTCAAGTGTAAAAACAGTGTAAAAAATGTGTTATTATCAGTCTTATGATATTTAATAGTGTATTCAAGTGTAAAAACAGTGTAAAAAATGTGTTATTATCATCAATATCGGCGCCGATCTAAACCCACCAGGGACAGCTTGGTGTTGGACGCCGGCAGCAGAGGTCGAGTGAAGCGTCTCTGGGAGCCGATGGCGGCGGGAAACGGCGGCGCCGAGAACATGGCCGCCACCACGTTGATGCGTGTGATCCACGAGTGCATCTGCTCCGAGCTCCTGCGGACGACAGCAGACGTTCAGAGTCCCTGCGGCGCTGGTGGCGAGGGGGGCGGGGCTTACGGCGCCTGCAGCAGGAAGACCCTCCAGTCCGCCGTGCGAAGGTAGAACACGTTGGGCCTCTTGTGGTAGTCGGCGGCCCTCAGGGCGAGCGAGTGATGGATGGACACGGCGTTCTTCACGTCCTCCTCGCTCAGCTCGCGCTCCGCCCGGAACTCGTCCTGCGAGACAAGCCGTTACTCTCTCGCCCCGCGGTCACGTGATGGCGTACCTTCTGCAGGTAGAGCACCATCCCCCGCAGCACCACGTAGAAAGACCTCCAGCCTCGGCGTCCTCGCGGCGCTGGAACAAAAGAGAGGAGGTTCTAGAAGGTTCTTGACCTTGAAGGCGGGGTTCCGTTCACTCACTCCTCTTCCCGTCCAGGTCGGCGTGGACTTTGCGGACCAGGAAGCCGCTTTTGAAGACCTCCTCGTCGGACTGCTGGGCCACCAGCGGGTGCCGCCTGGTTCCGAACCTCTTCAGGGTGTGTGAGGCCAGGTCGGTTCTGGAGTCCAGCAGGTCCGAGGAAGACTTCATCAGCTCCTCCTCGTCACTGACGGAGAAAAACAAGTTAATTATCAATAAACTAAACACATGTGTTTATACAAATAAACGTGTGAAGAAACAAGAACGTCTAAATAAACAGATGATTGACTTTATTTTGGTCAAAGAACGGTGACATTTCTAAGTTGTTTGTACATTGAATTATTTATGTATTTTTTTATTTTAACATTAAAGTATTAATGCATTTATAGTTTTGTTCTTCATTTTTTGCATTTCCTCTTTTATTTGTTTGGACGTGTTGTCGGGTTCGGCCCGTGATCATCGTCTACTGCTGCCTTGAATTCATCTATAAATACACAAATAAAGTAAAAAAACATAAATAAATAAATAAAATGTATGTATAAACAGAAAAAGCACTAATCATCAACGGGGGGGGGGGGGGGGGGGGGGGGGGAGGTGTGTGTGTGTGTGTGTGTGTGTGTGTGTGTGTGTGTGTGTGTGTGTGTGTGTGTGTGTGTGTGTGTGTGTGTGTGTGTGTGTGTGTGTGTGTGTGTGTGTGTGTGTGTGTGTGTGTGTGTGTGTGTGTGTGTGTGTGTGTGTGTGTGTGTGTGTGTGTGTGTGTGTGTGTGTGTGTGTGTGTGTGTGTGTGTGTGTGTGTGTGTGTGTGTGTGTGTGTGTAAACATACACGGTCCACTCCAGTTTCTCATTCTTGATGGAACTGTAGAGATTCTGTACAAACAAAAGATAAACTTTAAAGCAGGAATCTTTGTGGAAAGAATTCAAGTTAAAACAATATTTTAATGTTTAATTTTCTCCCACTTCTGTCTCACGTCTAACTGCAGCAGATCAGGTGCAAATATACTTTTATAGATTCTATAAAAGCAGAGACAACTTCAGTTTAAAATGTTCCTTTTAAATACAGAAAATACAATTTAGTTTGTTTCTGTACAAAATGATTGACATCTTAGAAATTAAAAAGGATGCAAAGAATAATTATATAAAAAAACAACAACAAATGTAGCATTTATTTTCTGAGAGAGACAGTCAACGATACTATCTTTGTTTTTGATTAACTTGCAAAGTCTGTGTTCAAAGTTAGTCAATGTTAGCTAGTTAGCATTAGCATTAGCATTAGCATTAGCATGTGAATCAGCCAAACCTTGAGCAGTTCTTTAGGAAAGTCTTTCCCGTCGTTGAGACCGTCCAGGTTTGAGATGAACTGATGGCACGACATCCTCTTCCCCACATTCTACACAAACACATAGTTAGAGTTCAAAGTGTTATTATATATATATATATAATATACAATATAGCTAAGGTGAAGAGTTGCTCACGTTTCCATGGAGATCAGAGTTTAACAACATGAGGGCACAAGTCAGAGTGTGGACACTGTCTGTGAAGAAGATCACAGGTTAAGAAAAGTATATATATGTACACATTTATATATACATATATATACATTTATATATACATTTATATACACATTTACACATTACGTAACTTAATAAGGCGCTTCTGGTTCTAACAGGACTCTCTAGTTCTTGTTCAAGGACTGTTGACACCAAAAGGAAGCGAATCATCTCAATGAAAGCGAGTATCAAGGGTCGAGTATCGAGGTCACCCCCTAGTATCGGGGCGTCACCTCACCTCTGCTCTCGCAGGCAGATCAAAAGGTCATCAATTATAGTTAAAAGGGTTATAAATAGTGTAGAAGTTCATCAGTGTCGTCAGAATATTGGTTGAATTTAACATTTTTTAAATTGAAATTTACTTTATTTACTCACAAAATGTGTATTTTTGAACAATTGAAATCAATACATTCTATATCAAAAGGTTGAATTACTTAATTATTGAATAATTTAATAGAAAATAGCTTTTTTTACATTTAGTTTGATTTTCTAATTCCAATAATTCAAAAATACATGATTTAAAATTCAGTATTTTCTGGCGGCACAACGATATCAACATTTAATTCATAGAGCCAGGACATTAAAAAAGTTTAACTTTAAAAATGTTTTTTTTAATAATTATTAGAACTCAAATGTAAAAAAAAGTAGGAAAATTTAATACAACAAGTATTTGACCAAAAAAAATCCAACCTTTCAATATAGAAATCATTCAAATAAAATATATATAATACATTTCATTAATGATCACAACATTCAACACTGATAAACCTCCATAGGAAAGACAGGTAAACAAACGTAAGACGGGTAAACAAACAGGTAAACAAAAGTAAGACGGTAAACAAACGTAAGACGGGTAAACAAACGTAAGTCAGGTAAACAAACGTAAGACGGGTAAACAAACGTAAGACGGGTAAACAAACAGGTAAACAAACGTAAGACGGGTAAACAAACGTAAGACGGGTAAAAACAAACGTAAACAAAACGGGTCAAACACGTAAAGACGGGTAAACAAACGTAAGACGGGTAAACAAACAGGTAAACAAACGTAAGACGGGTAAACAAACGTAAGACGGGTAAACAAACAGGTAAACAAACGTAAGACGGTAAACAAACGTAAGACGGGTAAACAAACGTAAGTCGGGTAAACAAACGTAAGATGGGTAAACAAACGTAAGACGGGTAAATAAACAGGTAAACAAACGTAAGACGGGTAAACAAACGTAAGATGGGTAAACAAACGTAAGTCGGGTAAACAAACGTAAGTCGGGTAAACAAACGTAAGACGGGTAAACAAACAGGTAAACAAACGTAAGACGGGTAAACAAACGTAAGACGGGTAAACAAAGAGGTAAACAAATGACGACGGGTAAACAAACGTAAACAAAGAAGACGGGTAAACAAACGTAAGACGGGTAAACAAACAGGTAAACAAACGTAAGACGGGTAAACAAACGTAAGACGGGTAAACAAACGTAAGACGGGTAAACAAAGAGGTAAACAAATGACGACGGGTAAACAAACGTAAGACGGGTAAACAAACAGGTAAACAAATGACGACGGTAAACAAAGAGGTAAACAAATGACGACGGGTAAACAAACGTAAAGACGGGTAAACAAACGTAAGACGGGTAAACAAAACGGTAAACAAATGAAGACGGGTAAACAAACGGGTAAACAAACGTAAGACGGGTAAACAAACGTAAGACGGTAAAAACGGTAAACAAAGTAAGACGGGTAAACAAAGTGAAGACGGGTAAACAAACGTAAGACGGGTAAACAAAGAGGTAAACAAAAGTAAGACGGGTAAACAAACGTAAGACGGGTAAACAAACGTACGACGGGTAAACAAAGAGGTAAACAAATGACGACGGGTAAACAAACAGGTAAACAAACGTAAGACGGGTAAACAAACAGGTAAACAAACGTAAGACGGGTAAACAAACGTAAGACGGGTAAACAAACAGGTAAACAAAAGGTAAAGACGGGTAAACAAACGTAAGACGGGTAAACAAACAGGTAAACAAACGTAAGACGGGTAAACAAACGGTAACAAAGACGGGTAAACAAAGAGGTAAACAAATGACGACGGGTAAACAAACATAAGACGGGTAAACAAACGTACGACAGGTAAACAAAGAGGTAAACAAATGACGACGGGTAAACAAACGTAAGACGGGTAAACAAACGTACGACGGGTAAACAAAGAGGTAAACAAATGACGACGGGTAAACAAACGTAAGACGGGTAAACAAACGTAAGACGGGTAAACAAACGTAAGACGGGTAAACAAAGAGGTAAACAAATGACGACGGGTAAACAAACGTAAGACGGGTAAACAAAGAGGTAAACAAATGACGACGGGTAAACAAACGTAAGACGGGTAAACAAACGTACGACGGGTAAACAAAGAGGTAAACAAATGACGACGGGTAAACAAAGAGGTAAACAAATGACGACGGGTAAACAAACGTAAGACGGGTAAACAAACGTAAGACGGGTAAACAAACGTAAGACGGGTAAACAAACAGGTAAACAAACGTAAGACGGGTAAACAAACGTAAGACGGGTAAACAAAGAGGTAAACAAATGACGACGGGTAAACAAACGTAAGACGGGTAAACAAACGTAAGACGGGTAAACAAACGTACGACGGGTAAAGAAAGAGGTAAACAAATGACGACGGGTAAACAAACGTAAGACGGGTAAACAAACGTAAGACGGGTAAACAAACAGGTAAACAAACGTAAGACGGGTAAACAAACGTAAGACGGGTAAACAAACGTAAGACGGGTAAACAAACAGGTAAACAAACGTAAGACGGGTAAACAAACGTAAGACGGGTAAACAAACAGGTAAACAAACGTAAGACAGGTAAACAAACGTAAGACGGGTAAACAAACAGGTAAACAAACGTAAGACGGGTAAACAAACGTAAGACGGGTAAACAAACAGGTAAACAAACGTAAGACGGGTAAACAAACGTAAGACGGGTAAACAAACGTAAGACAGGTAAACAAACGTAAGACGGGTAAGACGGGTAAACAAACGTAAGACGGGTAAACAAACGTAAGACGGGTAAACAAACGTAAGACAGGTAAACAAACGTAAGACAGGTAAACAAACGTAAGACAGGTAAACAAACGTACGACGGGTAAACAAACATAAGACGGGTAAACAAACATAAGACGGGTAAACAAACATAAGACAGGTAAACAAAAATAAGACGGGTAAACAAACATAAGACAGGTAGACAAAAGTAAGACAGGTAAACAAAGACAGGTAACCAAAAGGACTGATGGTGCAGGAACCTTGACTGGTCTCCGGGTGACTCTGCAGGAATCTTCTAGAAAAGTGCGACAGGACTCTCTCTCGCTCCTGAGTTTCTCCGATCAGAGCGAACCGACTCAGAAGTTTCCTGATCAAACAAGGTTAGTGCGTTAGCTCGCGTCATTAGCATTAGCCACGTTAGCATTAATGTCACGTGCACGTCGTTAACATCGACATCGGGTCGAAGGAAGAACCGACCTCAGCGCCGCGTCCACGTCCAGACCCGAGAAGTCGAAGTGGCTCAGGTATTCTTCCGCCACCATGTGGCTGAAGTCGTTACTGCAGAGAAACACAGCGTAAGCTACAGGCTAGCGCCTGAAATTCAAGCTACGCACTTCCTGTTCAGGTGTCGGGCCACGTCGGACTTCCTGAACCCGTCGAGCTCGTAGAGACGCTTGGAGAGCCGGCGCGCCGCCTGCCGGTCGGGCTTCCAGCCGTTCGCCAGCGAGTCGTCGCTGCCGCCGCCGTGAGCCAGACGCGCCGCCACGTCGGCCTGAGGGACCAGCAGCTCCGGGATCACCGGACACTTCCTGTGGACGAGACGCCAAACTTGTCGTTCTTTCATTTGGCTTCAAGAACGTAATTAAGTAATAAAGCAGGGTCACAAAGCGCTTAAACAATCAAAACAATACCCAATAAAATATATACTTAAAAGGTCAGGATAACCCCGAGACAAACACAGGAGTCTCAGAGAATCTGGGGTGTAAGTCTGGATCAGATCACTGATGGAAGGTCTGACCATGAATAGATCTGAAAGTAAGAACCAGAATTTTAAAGTTGATCCTGAAAGAAACTGGCAGCCAGTGAAGAGTTTGAAGGTGAAATGTGAGTTCTTCTACTAGAGCAGCCAGTGAAGAGTTTGAAGGTGAAATGTGAGTTCTTCTACTAGAGCAGCCAGTGAAGAGTTCTGGAAGGAGAAATGTGAGTTCTTTAAGGAACTCTATCAAGGTTTTGGTTTGTAACTCCTTCAAGGTTTGAAGGTGCTAGTATCTTCTAGGGGCGTTGCTGGACTACGGTGGATCTGATGAGAACAAACTCATGGACCTAAAAAAGCTTTTACGTGTCTATCGTGTCAAAATACAGTATTCTTTTAAAATCTTTTTTGTTAAAAGTTTTTTTTTGGTATTTAATTACATTAAATTCATGGAAATTATTATACCAACATTTTGATATTGAATTGAACAGATTAATACAATCCATAACCATTTATTATTATTATTTTAATCAGAAAATCTGTCTATTTGGTAAAAAAAACTATTTTTATACATTTTCAAAACAAAAATTCAACTTTTCAAGATATAAATTATTGAATGTGATTGTTTAAAAAAAAAAAGCTTAAAAAACCTTTCAATAAAAAAACATTTGAAATGTTAAGTTAAATAATAAGAGTTCAATAATAAGAAGGCACTGATGTACTTCCATACACACTATAATGCAGGTCAACACTGACCTCTGGTCACAGTTGAGCGCCGGCACAGAGCTGGCCTTCTGGAAGCGAAGACACGACTCCGTCTTCTGCTCCGGATCCTCGTCCACGGCTGGTTCTGCTGCAGAGACGCTGAGCGTCAGTTCTGAACGAGACGTCTGAGTGGAGTTGGAGTCTTCGGGTCCAACCAGCGGAGCGAAGCTCAGGTCCATGATCTGCTTGGCGCTCTCACAGATCCGGCTCTGCAGGAGCACAAAGACCGTCATCGTCAATATTACGGAAGAACATCTTCATCTTCTTCATCATCATCATCATCAGCTTCATTATCATCTTTATCATCAACTTCAACATCTTTATCATCTTCATCTTCTTTATCATCAGCTACAACATCATCATCATCATCATCATCTTAAACATCAGCTTCAACGTCTTTGTCATCTTCATCATCATCATCATCATCGTCTTCAACATCTCTGTCATCATCATCATCCTCTTCAACATCAGCTTTAACATCTTTATCATTATCATCATCATCATCATCAGCTTCAACATCTTCATCATCAGCTTCAACATCTTTATCATCATCATCAGCTTTAACATCTTTATCATCATCATCATCATCATCTTCATCATCATCCTCTTCAACATCAGCTTTAACATCTTTATCATCATCATCATCATCTTCAACATCTCTGTCATCTTCATCATCATCATCATCGTCTTCATCATCAGCTTCAACATCTTTAACATCTTCATCATCATCATCTTCATCATACTTTAATCATCTTCATCTTCATCATCATCTCTGTCATCTTCATCATCATCATCATCATCATCATCTTTCATCATCATCGTCATCATCAGCTTCATCATCAGCTTTAAAATCTTAATCATCTTCATCTTCATCTTCATCTTGATAATCATCTTCAACATCTTTATCATCATCTTCTTAAACATCATCATCTTCATCATCTTCATCTTCATCATCATCTTCACTGCCAGGCCACTAGTTACGCCCGACTCGTCCAGACCTCTCACCTGTATCTCAGGTGTCAGCGTGGGCAGGTCGAAGGTGAAGACCGGGGTGGAGCCGGTGGTCAGAAGGTCAACACTGTCCAGGCTGCTGTAGGACGTTCCTTTGGCCCGATGAGACTCCATGATGGTTTCAAAGTGCCGGCTGAACGAGTCCATGTGGTCAGAAGGTTTGTTGGGAGAGTCGACCGGCAGCGGAGACTTGGGACCGCCGACCACCAGAGGAGACTTCAGGCCACTATCCACGGACTCCACCTTCCTGTGAGTGTTACTTGATGAATTATGATGTACATCTCAGTGACAGCAGAATATTGAACATTTTAGATGTTAAAACTTGGAATTTATTAGGTTTTTTTAAGCATTAGATGTTTATTTTATCATTGAACTCATTTATTTATATAATGAAAGATCTTTTTTTTCTAAATAATTGAATTCCAAAAAATGTTTTATTAGTTTAATGTGCTATTTTTTAATAATTAAATAAGTTTAAAATGGTAGCACTATAATACCAGTGCTGTGTCTCAAATCGCATACTACTCTTAGTATACTAGAAGTTAGTATGCATCAGTTTAGTGTACTCTGCTGCTACACACTAACCGGAAATCACACGACAGCTTCTTCTTCTACTTCTATTTAACGATGTTGCAACCAGCTGTTTGAACGCTATCGCCACCTGCTGGCAGCAAGTTCTGCAACTTTGGAAAAAAGAAATAAAGAAGAAATATGAGAATCTAAATATTTGCGAGATATTTAAGCTGGTATCAGCAGCGAAGACGTGTTTATCCTTCTACTGCTGCTGAAAATACACCTGTAAGTATATGAATATATAGTATATATATATATATACTGTATATATATATACTGTATATATGACGTAACTTCTGTTTAAAACGTCACTAAGATGGAGCCGTTTAGTGTGGTTAGTGTCCATCGAACCATACTCAGTTTTGTGGGCGTGTTAGTACGCCAATTTAGTGTGCATGGAGCACTAAATTTTGCATACTAAGAATTGAGACGCACTAACACACTAAAAACACTAACTTTGAGTACGCTAGTATGTGATTTGAGACACAGAACAGAACTTTATATTGAATTTAAAAGGCTACAAATTAAGTAAAAATATTTTTTTAAATGTTCTTTTAGGAAAATATTACATTTTTATAGTTCATTAAAAACAAATTCAACCTTTCAATACATTAATTATTAAATTAAACTGTATTTTTTAATTCAATTCTTTAAAAAACAACATTTCAATAAAACATTTTCAACATTATAATGTTAAATTCACCATTCTGACGACACAGGTGTAGGTCTCACCTGTGCAGCAGAAGACTGAACACGTCATCATCGTCGTTCGCTCGCTGCCTCTGTTGGTCTCCCTGCATGCGAACGCTGGCCCAGCTGACCACCTCCTCCTGGCGCTCCTGGTCCCGGTGCGGTCCCGGTGCCGAGGACGCGGGACTGAAGCTGCAGTTTCCTAAGGCGCTGCTGCGGTTGCTCCCGAAGGCCGAGTCTGCTTCGTCCGCCGACTCCGCCTCCGCCCGCATCACCTCGTCCAGGTCCGTCTCGCGGTAGCAGCGCAGCGGCACGGCGTCCAGGTCCGTCTCCGAGTACTTGATGGTGCGGCGGATGATGCCGGACCTCGGGGCGGAGCTCCTCCGGTCGGCGGCCAGCAGCTCCACCTCGATCTGCCGGACCTCCTGGTGGGCCGACCTCGCCTGGAGCCGGTTCTGAGCGGCGGGAGAAGGTGCGGCTGCACTGTTGACTGTTACTCTCTGTGAGAAGCAGACCATCGTTACAATCCAACGGAAACTTTTCTCAACAAATACTGAGTGTTTTGACCGTTAAGGGAACATGAAGTGGTGACGCCTGCTTCATTATTTTTGATTTGAGTGGTTGAAGCTCGAATTTGCGTCGACCTGTGGCGTCTGGAAGTTTATCAGTGCCATGAAAATATCATTAATATCATTACATTTATCATTACAAATGTTGAAACTTTATATTCTTTTGAATGCATTTCATCATTTATCGTCATATCCTTTGAACAATTGAATTCTACAATTTCTATTTTAAAAGTTTGAATCCTTTTTTTTAATTTAGAATAACTTAATGCTATAATTACAATAACCCAAAAACCTATATTTTCTAAATTCAATATTTTTTAAGCCTTTTATATTGAACACAAAAATATAACAGTCAAGCTATTGGCTAAAGTTCAATATAGAAGCTCAGTTCTCTTCTGGTAATCTATCAATTATTGAACTCAACTATTCAATATACTGATGGCACTGACATACTTCCACAGTAGTACTTCTCAGATACTTCACACTCATCTTTCTCTCACTGTATCCTCCCTCGCTCTACTCTTTATCCATCACCCCCCCATCCTGCCTCCCAGCCGGTCACAGCAGGAGGCCATCGACACAGTCTGGTTCTGCTCCAGGTTTCTGCCCCACTGTGATTCACTCATTGATCAGTTTTTATTTTCTCCAAATATAGTCTTAGTTAAACTGAGTGTCTTGAGATAACTTTGTTATGATTTGACACGTTAAATAAAATTCAAATTAACGTATACACTTCAAACCGATACGATTGACTTAAAGTAGCCAAAACTAGTGGTTGATGAAAAAAAATGAGTTTGACTGACAAGACGGTTTGATAAACGGTACCGTTGCTATGACGATGCTCCGTCTCCTCTCCGAACAGAAAAGCCCACTTCGCCTGAGCGATCTTTTGCGATCGGGTCGCCGTCGTTCTGTCACTCTGTCAACACAACCAAACAAATGTAACACAACAAAACAAAAAATCACATCAATCTGGTATTAAACAGCAATGACATCATTTTTGAAAGTACTATTTGAAAATCTTAAATCTAAGCCAATTAATATTGTTATCATAGTGTAATTAAACCAGGTGTGACCTTTGACCCCCATCTGCCCGACATGTTAGACCTTTACATGCGAGGGCCGAGTCAACGTTGGTACACAGTAAGATCTAAAAGACACACACCGTTCCCGGGGTGTCATGACCGGAAGCTTCTGGGGAGAGACTTCCTGTGACACCACTGGAGCTGTGAGACAACGTCCCTCCTCCTCCTCCTGCCCTGGTCTGGGGCCCGGTGCCCTGATTCTTCAGAACCCCGGCTCCGGTTATGGCTCTTGACTGGACCGTGCTTTTCACGCTTCCCTGGTCCGGACCCGGTCCCCTCTGCAGGACCCTCTCGTTGAAGGCCTGCCTCGGCTCCGTCGTCCTCCCGCTCAGATGGACCGGCTGGCTTCGGTGCGAACCTTCCATATTTCTCGCCCAGATGTGCTGTTGACGGGGGTCCAGGACCGGGGACGGGGACGCGGCCGGGTGCAGCAGCCGGGCCGGGATGGCGGGCGACGCCGGGGAGCTGTAACTTCTCCAGGGAGGCACGGCGAGCTGGGAGTTTGGTCCGCCTGGCGAGAGCGTATGGCTCTGGCGTCGCTGGGGGTCCGGACCGTAGAGGTGCGTGTAGGGCGGGGGCTCCCTGAAGAAGGGGCCGATCTTCGGACTCTCAGACCCGGGCGGGTCCATGCGAGAGGAGGCGGAGGAGAAGCTCTGTCTAGGAGACCCAACTGGAGACATGGGGCTCCTGGTCTCACCAGTGAAACGCTCTGGTGACGAGTACAGAGCCCTGTTGGACGCCGCGGGGGATCCACCGCCTGGATAGTAAGAATTCCAAGTATCTTCATTGGTCGGACGCCAAGACCTGTAGCTGGGGAGGGTTGGACTTGTGACGGTGGCGATGTGTCTGGAACCAGAGTGGGACCTCTCATCCCGGTACCGGGTCGTCCTCTGGTTCACGTCCAGAGCATTGGAGTGGACGCTCAACCGGTCCGAGGCCGGGCTACGCGGGAGTCCGTTGGCTGAGGCCGACCAGTCGGGCTCTCGGGGGACGGGTCTGGACGGCAGGGTGAGGGTCCCGCGCGGTTGGACGGGTGACCCGCGCCAGGATTGGCTCGGGGGAGCCTGACGAGGGAGGCTCGGACTGAAGCGTTCTGGACTCCTGCTCCCGAACCGGCGACGCAATTCCGGCGATCCAAACTCCTCGAGGGCCTTGCAAGTGGCCCCCCATGCCACGGCGTCACGTATGGCCCCCTGAAGATGAGGCGAGGGACACTTGGACACCGGGCCGACGTGCTTCTGAGAAGCAAACGGTTCACTGTGTCTTTTATATCTGGGCAGCTCTGGGTCAAGGTCACCTTGACATGCAGAGCTGCGGCGGCTAACGTTAGCCTTCTCGATGTAGCCATAGGTCACCACAGAAGTGTTCCCGTCTGGACCCCTGTGCACTGGTACCGGCGAGAACCCACAGGGGCTGGTGGGTCCTCTTGAAGGAGTTGAAAATGGCGATGCAGGTTCTCTCCCCGGTTCCGAGTGGTGGTCACTGGTGGGGTCAATCAGAGACTGGAGTAACTCTTCAAACCGGTCCGGGTTCTGGCCCGGCAGAGCGGTCGGATCCTGCTTGTGGGTCTGGTGGGTTGGAAATCTATTGGCTCCGCCTACTGTCCGGCGCTGGGCCACGGGGGACGGTTCCGGGCTGTGGGTCAAGCTGAAAGGTGACGAGGGTCTTCGGGAGTAAGGGGGGTCACTGGGGCACGGGAGAGGCCGCGGACGCGGTCCTTGCTCCTCCGCCACGGGCCGGACTTCCACGTACAGGTGCAGGACTTTGCCGGCGGGTGTCATGCTAGGAGGTCTCCCCGGTTGTCCTCGAGGACAGCGTGATAAGTAGGCGTTCGAACCTGCGGCACAAACAAGAGACATTAGCCGAACATTAGTCTCTTTGCTCGAGAGCCAAGTCAGGACACTGTGACGGGCGTGTTGTGGAAGTGGCTTAAAAATACCTCCTGGGAATAAACTAAAGGCAGCTCAGAGTTTAACTGACACACAAGCGTGCACACGAGTGCATGTGCACACACACCAGGTACAAACAGATCAGTACTTTCCTGGACACTAATAGGATTTACCCTCCTGCCGGTGCTACTCCCCCACACACACACACACACATGCACACACACACACACACACACAAACAAATGACACGAAAAGACGGTAAAAAGTCTCTCGGACGTGAATCACACAAAGATTAACACGGAGGTAACGGTCGTACAAATCATAATTCACCTGCTACAGAGATCCTCTGCGTTGCCGTGGAAACTTCCACCTCTCCGTCTCTCCGCCTCTCTCTCCCTCTCTCTCTCTCTCTGTGTGAACACTTGTTGTCTGCAGTCAGCTGATCAGTGTCCAGCCTCCTCCTCCTCCTCCTCCTCCTCCTCCTCATTACTGATCTTCATCCCTCCCCTACCGGCTCCTTCCATACACATGAAGTCTGAAAGAGAAAGTACAACCTACAGCAGCACAGACGGACGCGGGTGTTTTAAAACCACAGGTTTAAAAAGGTGGTCCCAGATGGTCTCCAGGTTCTCAGAGTGTATCCCGTGCCTCGGAGTACTGCTCCACTCCGGTGTTGCTCCATCGTCCAGATGATTCCTCTTACGTTTTCTCATCCAGTATATTTTTGTTCTCAGATGAGTCAAGTATCGCTGGTTTCGATGAGGATGTTGAGAAATGCCACTTTATCGAGGGTACTCCCTCGTTTCCCAGGAAACTTCTCTATGAAGTGCTTTCTGTTCCTGTTTCCAAATGAACAATAGTTTCTACTTCACTTTATAGTCACAGCTCAGATCCTGTCCTGAAAGAATGTGTCCCGGGTTCCAAGAGGCCAGTTCATCGCCAACATTCTCACTTCATTCTCAAAAAAAACTGTTCCATCATCTTCATCTTCATCTTCCAAGAGCACCGTTTAAATCCCGATGTCGATCGATGTCCTGCGACACCGTTTCAAACTTAATAAGTGTTTTGTAGGGATTTGCCGTCGTCTCGGTCTCGGGTTCTGAGTTTTGTCCAAACATAAACACACGACGGCAGAGATTCCCATGATTGAAACATCTCATCTGGCTTCAGAAGACGCAGACGGGTCCCTTGAGCAAGTGTTTCTGATTCGTGATTCGTCTGGCGAGAAATGTGTCCTGCACGGGTAGAACTTGGCTGCTTTTTCTTTTGCTTCAGGTCTTGAAAAAGCCTCCACTCAGCCTTCAGATCAGTGTTTAGGAAAGACAGATAGTCCAGGAAAGACAGATAGTCCAGGAAAGACAGATAGTCCAGGAAAGACAGATAGTCCAACAGGGCAGACGGGGTTGTAAACTCAGGGTGGTGCTTTATCAATCCCATGATTCTTTGCATGAGTTATATCTGATTGACCTTTCGATTTCAGGAAGACTGTATTTCACGCACATGGTATATAAAACAAAAAGCAGAATAAATAAAGAATTTTTAGACTTTCATAACGAATTTACTGCAAAAACATTTGTTGTTTTGTTTGTTTTTGTCTTCAATGCATACTTTGAATGATTGAACTTTCATTGATCCGATTTCAACTCCTCTTTACTGTAAATCAGACATGTTTGTTGTATATAAATAAACTTAAAAACAAAACAAACAAACGTGCACCTCAACCTACCTGTGGTTCGCTGTCAAACAGCTTCAACGCCGCGAAAGAACGAAGTTTGTCGGAAATAAACGAACCAAACTACGGATTCAAAATGTGATTTTACTTATTAAAGATAACAATAAATAATAAAAAAAGACACACCTGCGTGCACGGTAGTTTCGAGGAAGTGACAGCAAACTGACAGAGAAGTGTGAACCCTCAGATAATGACTAGTTCAGCCTGTTGTCTGACTCACCTCCAGAGGCGGTTCGACGCCTCTAGTGACCCGAGAAAAGGGTGAGACGCCCGGACACCGGGACCGGTTCCCCCCGCTGACCCATCTCTCTCAGCAGCCGGCCGAACGGAACCAGAACCGTAAGCCGTCCTCCACGACTCTATTTCCCTACTGTTTTTACTGAGTGACGCAAGTTTACCTTCTCCAAGGAGACTTCCGCTTCGCTCACGTGACGTCACGACGGCGGGCGGTTGACGTCACGACGGGACGAGAGTGGACACGTTTGACACATGCGGATTAAAAATGTGGGGCAGATTTATGCCCTATATTGAAAATAAATGTATAAAAATATAAATATTACGGAAAATATATTTTTTCACGTGGATTTTTTTAAAAAATAATTTTATTTAAATGCAAAATAAACTTTTTTGGGTTAAATAAAAATACGCTTTAAAACATCTGTTTATTTGGATTATATGGACCTGATTTTGGATTCTCTATCAACACCTTTAGTCCGTAAAAACCGAAAATAAATTCTGTAAAAACAATATTTAGATTTTATTTTCTTTAGTTTCAGCAGTGAAACTATGGTATGTAACCTCAGGAAAAAAACACCATCACTCTCGATTTACAAAAACCAAACCCCCTGAAACTCCCAGACATCAATCCCAGAGATTTGACTCACGTTGGCCGCGCCCTCCACGTGGCCACGCCCCTTCCCCAGGTATTGATAACCTGGCCCTCGGATGAACGCGGGCTAGAGTCGCTCGCCATGGACATGATGGAGGACAACAGGACCTACTTCGAGCTCTCGCAGTTCGCCTTCGAGCGAGGGTTCGACGAGCGGAGCGCGATGCGGTGGATGCAGGAGCATTGGTGAGTGGACCCGCGTTGGTGCTGCGTTCAAGGCGCCTCGGAGAATCTGTATTTTTGGAGAGTTTTGCGACCTGACAACTGTAGCCTGAGCGACGTGTGTTTTAAGATCTCACGTGCTCACAGGTGGTCTAAACATCTGTAATGTAAATAGTCGCGAACGGAAAAACCATTCGGCATTAAAATCCCCCAAATTTTTACCATTTTTAAAAAATTCTGTTTAAAGACATTTAAATCTGAGCATTGCAAACAAAAAGGGCAACAAACACAAGAGGAAAAGTACGAATCTGAAGATTAGAGTCACTTTTAATACAACTATAAGTAAGTAAGTTAGTAATTTGTATTTATATAGCGCTTTTCCAGACCAGGGTCACAAAGCGCTTAAACAATCAAAACAATATTCAAGATCAAGATCAAGATAAAACTGATAACACAACAGGAGTTCCAGAAAACCAAGGAAAAGCCTGAACAAATAAAAACGAGATTGTTTTATATATATATATATATTGGAATTGACAATAAGAAATTGTGAGATTAAATTGCGTCACACTGTGCGAACAGGTAGCTCAGGTGTGTCCCTGACATCACTCTCGGGGGTTGAGGCATCTCACACATCTGGTTCCTCCACCCAAACCAGTTTCAAACTACAGATCAATACCGTTGACAGTTTCTCTTTAAAAAAAAAATGGTTGAAACTCGTAAAAGGAGAACATAAACTATTTCTTGAGCAAGAGTCGCCGGAACCAGAAACCAGTCGCCGTGGAATGTTCTTTGTAATGTTGAGTTCATGTTCTCGAGCACAGGCTGGATCTTCAGGTCGGGGGTCATTAGTTCACGGGTCTGTAGGGAGGAGACCAAGAGTTAACATCAGTTTCCACATGGGTTACATCTATTTTTACAATAGCTTTTTAATTATATTGAATAAACACAGACAATGAAGCCTTTCAGGAAAGAAAACCACAACATTAAACCGGTTTAAACGAACAATTCTTGGAGTCTTCTCGTGGATGAGGCGACTTTTACGGATCTAAAAAAATTCCTCTTCTCTTTCCAGGGGCAGATCTTTTCTCTTCAGCATCCTCTACGTCATCCTGGTGTTCGGGGGTCAACAGTACATGAGGCGGCGAGAGAAGATGAATCTGCGGCTGCCTCTCGTTCTCTGGTCGCTGAGTTTGGCCATCTTCAGGTAACAACTACCTTTTTATTTCTTTCTTTGTTTGTGGCGTTTGTGCAAAGAACCTCTTAGAAAATGAAAAGTTTTGCTGCTCCATGTTTAAATCAATAAGACGAGGGTCTCCAGAACAAATCCATACATTTTAAGAATGAGCATTTTTTTGCCGACATAGGTTGTTTTTTTTAGTGGCGACGACATTATAGAATTAAATGAACCCAATAAATGACATTAATAAAATGAGATTAAATAATAAAATTCTATTAAAGTGGGCACATTAAGTAACGGATAAAATACATTTAATTAAATAACGATGTATAAATATACATTATTTTACTATGCATTTATAGATAGATAGATACTGTTTGTAACTGATTAAACTATTTGTTCAGGCTTTTCCTTGATTTTCTGGAACTCCTGCTGTTGTTATCAGTTTTATCTTGATCTTTAAAGTTTATACTTTATTGAATATTGTTTTGATTATTTAAGTGCTTTGTGACCCTCGTCTGGAAAAGCGCTATATAAATAAATATTACTTACTTACTTACTGTAGATAGACAGAGTGATAGATGGATAGAGTGATAGTTAGATGATAGATTGATGGATAGTGATAGATGGATAGATAGATACTATAGATAGATTGACACTATAGACTTTCTTAATCCCTCTAGAGATCTTCGGGAAATTGGGTTCACAGTAGACAATGGAAGTTTCTTTAAAAACAAGAACAAAATGCAAGCAAAAGAACAAAGTGCAAAGATCATAGATCATAGGAAAAGGGATAGAATGTGAAGAACTATTCCTGGAGTCAGTGTTTCCAGATTTAAAGTTGAACCTGAACCAAAGCTGTTCTGAGGGCCACGGTTTAGGTTTGAAGATGTTTTGCTGAATTAAGAAATCATTTATTAAACAAACGAGCGCCGGATCCTGTTATTGAAACGAAACTTCTTCCTGCAGCATCATCGGCGCGATCCGGTCGGGTTCCTATATGTTCCATGTTCTGAAGACCGGGGGCTTCAAGCAGTCCATCTGTGACCAGAGCTTCTACTACGGCCCTGTCACCAAATTCTGGAGCTACGCCTTCGTCCTGAGCAAAGCGCCCGAACTCGGTAAGCGTTGAATCCACATCGTGACACGCGTCCCGGTCGCTAACGTGGGTTTCGTTTCTTTCAGGCGACACGGCGTTCATCGTGCTGAGGAAGCAGAAGCTGATCTTCCTGCACTGGTACCATCACATCACCGTGCTGCTCTACTCCTGGTACTCCTACAAAGACATGATCGCGGGCGGCGGCTGGTTCATGACCATGAACTACAGCGTGCACGCGTTGATGTACAGCTACTACGTGGTGCGCGCCGCCGGGCTGCGGGTGCCGCGCCCGTGCGCCGCCCTCATCACCAGCGCCCAGATCGCCCAGATGGCGATGGGCATCACCGTCAGCGTGCTGGTGTTCCGTTGGATGCAGCACGCGGACTGTCCGTCCAACCTGGACAACATCGTGTGGGGGGGGCTCATGTACCTGAGCTACCTGCTGCTCTTCGCCCACTTCTTCTACCAGTCGTACCTGCGGCCGCACGCCAAGACGGCCTAACTCGTCCGACCCCCTCCCCCCTTCCCCCCGTGGACGCCATGGAAACCACGCTTTCGGTTATTTATTTATTGTTATTTATTTCTGAATGAAGTTCATTTATGTGACGTACGATTTCTATTTATTGAAGAATAAAAACGAATCAGTTTGAGATGAATTGAGAAGAAATGTTTTACCAGCAAACTCTCTGTCACGGTTGTAACTCTTACCTCGAGCTGAAAAAACAAGGTTATAACAATTTATTTTGACTCTAAGTTCCCCGTTTCCGCAACGACAAAAGTTGAATGTCATCTCTGCCATTTTTTTTATACATGAAAATAAAAGTTTCAAATTTGTTTCGCACGTGTGGTGTAATACAAAACTCTGCAGCCAGGATTCTGAGCCGCTCTAGTAGAAGAACTCACATTTCTCCTTCAAACTCTTCACTGGCTGCCAGTTTCTTTCAGGATCATTTTAAAATTCTGGTTCTTACGTTCAGATCTATTCATGGTCAGACCTTCCATCAGTGATCTGATCCAGACGTGTAAAAATATATATATATTTTTTAACTGTGTACCCGATAAATCGGAAAAAAGAGGTTCATTTTCTGGTCAGTTTGAATAGAAGAGTGTGGTCGGACCGAGCCTCGCTGCGACTGAACTCTTACTATTGGGGGGAAAAAATGTATACAAAACAAATGTATATTGAAGAATAAATCTGAGAAAGAAAAAAGGAAAGTCTGGGGGAAACGAAAGGGGAGAAAAAAGGAGATTTTCAAATGAAAATGTACAAACTATTCATGAGGGAATGAGAGATGAAGCGGAAAAGAAAAGAGTGTAACCAAGTCCATACTGCAAGTCAACATTATTATATTATTTATATTTAGTTGTTTTTTAATAGTATTAATTTAATTGTTGTATATATGCCTCCCCTTATGATGGATATACACATAATTATTCAAGAAATGTAAATATAAACGTGTTTTCTTTGAAAAGAGATGAGTTTTAATTATAAAACTGAAATAAAAATAGTTTTAATGTATTTCATTTTACTTTACACTCGATTATTTAATTAATAATGATGAGAAATATCATACATCCTGTATTAAAAAAGATCGATTGACAAGTTTAATAAAAACAAGAACAAAGTGCAAACAAAAGAACAAAGGGCAAGGGATGACAAAGTGCAACTATAAGAACATAGATCAAAGGAAATCAAGATAAGAAAATGATAGAAAGATTAACATAGAATATCATCTTTACACTTCTGCCCCTAAACTCAGAATCAAACAATCTAATAACACAAGGAGTTAATGAGTCCCTGAGTCTATTAGTGTTGCATCATGGGAGGAGCATTTGTGCTCCATCTTCTTCTCTGCTCACTTGATTTTCTGGGACTCCTGTGTTGTTCTCAGCTTTATCTTGACCTTTAAAGTATATATTTTATTGAGTATTGTTTTGATTGTTTAAGCGCTTTGTGACCCTGGTCTGGAAAAGCACTCTATAAATACAAATGACTTACTTACTTAGTGATGACAGTGTTCAGCTATATGTTACAATACATTAGTTCCCGGAGTTGAGGATTGTTTATAAGATACAAAACCATGAAAAATATTTTTAAATAAAAAATGTAAAGACCATGTAATTTAGTTTTTTATTTTATTTATTGTCCCTTTGAACTGCTGTCATGGACTCGGGTGCGACTTAAAAAGTAAATTATTCTTACAATATTTTCTAATGCAAATACATCTTTAAATTAAAAGTGTTATTTAAACATATAAACAATCTGTCCCTGAGTAGCGCAACATTTGTTTGTGCATGTGCGTGTGTGTGTTTTTGTGCATGTGTGTGTGTGTGTGTTTTTGTGCATGTGTGTGTGCATTTGTGTGTGTGTGTTTTTGCATGTGTGTGTGTGTGTTTTTGTGCATGTGTGTGTGCATTTGTGTGTGTGTGTGTGTGCATGTGTGCGTGTGTGTGTATGTGTGCGTGCATGTGTGTGTGTGTGAGTGTGCATGTGTGTGTTTGTGCGTGCATGTGTGTGTTTGTGCGTGCATGTGTGTGTGTGTGTGTGTTTGTGCATGTGTGTGTGTGCGTGTTTGTGCGTGCATGTGTGTGTGTGTGTTTGTGCATGTGTGTGTGTGTGCGTGTGTTTGTGCGTGCATGTGTGTGTGTGTGTCTGTGTGTCTGTGTGTGTGTGTGCATGTGTGCATGTGTGCGTGTGTGTGTGCGTGCATGTGTGTGTGCATGTGTGTGTGTGTGTGTGTGTGTGTGTGTGTCCTCACCAGAGTTGTGTGCTCGGCTGCGTCTGCTTCATCTCACTCCAGCTCTTCCACAGCAACAAGTCTCCACTCTTGTATCGGGCGACCAGGCGGCGCGGGAGTCTGAACCCGTTGAACTGTCCCACGCCGTCGTCGTGACCCATGGCCAGCAGCATGCTGACGTTACCTGGCGAGACACCTGAGCGTGAGCCGCGAGCTCGCGGGTACAAGAGCACGAGGGACGATCACTTACAGTCACAAACGAATCAAACATTGTCATTTATTGTCCTTCATGCCGACGGCCTGTCAGGTCACCTGTGCAGTACGAGGTCAACGACCTCCCCCTCAGACCGTTGACGATGTTGCCCACGGCGACGGCGGCGTGAAGGATGGCGCTGTACGCCGTCTTGGGTTCGTCCACGTCGGCGCAGTCGCCGACCGCGTACACGTTGGAGAATCCTGCGACCTGCAGGTGAGGGTTGACCTTCAGGGCGCCGCGGTCGGTGAGGGAGTCGGCTGTGGACGGTCCGTGAAGGTCAGTGAAGGTCAGTGAAGGTCAGTGAAGGTCAGTGACCGTCAGTGACGGTCAGTGAAGGTCAGTGACGGTCACTGACGGTCAGTGACGGTCAGTGAAGGTCAGTGAAGGTCAGTGGCGGTTAGTGAAGGTCAGTGAAGGTCAGTGAAGGTCAGTGGCGGTCAGTGACGGTCAGTGAAGGTCAGTGAAGGTCAGTGGCGGTTAGTGAAGGTCAGTGAAGGTCAGTGAAGGTCAGTGGCGGTCAGTGACGGTCAGTGAAGGTCAGTGAAGGTCAGTGGCGGTCAGTGAAGGTCAGTGAAGGTCAGTGACGGTCAGTGAAGGTCAGTGAAGGTCAGTGAAGGTCAGTGAAGGTCAGTGACGGTCAGTGAAGGTCAGTGGCGGTCACTGACGGTCAGTGAAGGTCAGTGAAGGTCAGTGAAGGTCAGTGGCGGTTAGTGAAGGTCAGTGAAGGTCAGTGAAGGTCAGTGAAGGTCACTGACGGTCAGTGAAGGTCAGTGAAGGTCAGTGACGGTTCCAGGACCGTTGCTGAGATGCTACTGACCGAAGCTGCTGCTGTACGCTGAGCTGTTGACCCGGAGACCTGAGCAGTTGAGGATCAGGTCCACCGTGACTCTGGTTCCTTTGTCCGTGACGACGGTCGTGTTCTGGCAGAGCTTGTTCACAGGAAGGTCTGCCAGGTCCAGAACCTTCTGACCTGGAACGCAAACACACCGTCAACTGGTTGTCATGGTGATGATTAGGGAAGTATATCAGTGCCATCAGAATATTGAAGTGTTGAATTTAACATTTTAAAATGTTTAATCAAAACTTTTTCTTAATTGGAAATTTTTAGCCTATTTTTTTAATAATTTTATTCAAAATTGTCAACATTGAAATGTTATCTTAAATAATTGAATAATTATTATGAATTTAATAATAATTGTGTATTTTCAAAATTCAACTATAATTCGTTTTTAAAAGGCTACAAATAAAATAACATTAAATTTAGAAATTGTATTTTTGCATGATTTGAATTCAGACTTTACGTGTAAATTTTTCAAAATTCAAAAAGTTTCAACATTTGAAAAATTAAACCGTTAATAATAATAATAATAATAATAATAACAATATTCTGGCGTCACTGATCTACTTCAGTGAATAATCGCTTCAGTCGTAGCATCGCGACGACGTACCGAGCAGAAGCTCCACCCCCTTTTCCAACAAGACGTCCTTGGCCTGGCGCCGCACGCTGGGCAGCAGTTCTGGGTCGGCGAGAGGAATCCTGGAGTGGACCAGAACCACCTGGACACACACACTTGGTTCTTTATTTACTGAATAAGTTATCGGGGTTAACGGTTACCTTTTTCTCCGGGTACTCCGTTTTGATCTCTGCGGCCATCTCCACCCCAGTGGACCCCCCGCCCACCACCAGAACCGAGCCTGCAGCCTGGATCTGGACACACAAGTGTGTATTGGCAAGAATCAGCGGCGACAATATGATATATTGCGATTTATTCTCAAGCTGTAGGAACAAGGATATCAAATCTGCTGTAGTCACTGTATCCTCTCGTCCTCAGTCATCGCCGGGATCAGGATTTCGTTGTTGCGAAATTTAATTGATACACAAAAAATGAACAAACGCTGTGAACATTCCGAGCGTGTTATTTGAAAATTTACGGTTGCCCATGGTTTAGCGCCATCGCCTCACAGCGAGAAGGTTGCTGGTTCACTTCCAGGTCATGGTTGTGACCTTTCTGCGTGGAGTTAGTATGTTCTCCCCTAGTGTTGCGTGGGTTTACTCCGGGAACTCCGGTTTCCTCCCACAGTCCAAAAACATACAGAGGTTGATTGAGAACTTGAGGGAAATTGTCTGTACGTATGAGTGTGTGTGTGACACGGTTGTGTGTCTTTGTGGGTCCTGAGACAGACTGGCATCCTGTCCAGGGTGTCCCCTGCCTCTCGCCCCAAAGAAACTGGAATAGCCCCCCCACCCTCATAAGGGATTAACCGGTAGAAAATTAATTAATGAATACACACTTAATAGTACAAATAAAATGTAAACATACTGTATATATATATATATATATATATATATATATATGATTTTTGGGAATATCAATTGAATACACTACAGTATTTTTTTAGTGTACTGATAGTTTCTCATGCCCCCAAAGCGTACTGTTACCTGCTGGACCAACTCCTCATACGTCTGGACCGCTTCCTGGTACGGGACCGTTGTGTTGAACTTTCCAGGAAAAGGCCCGTCAGTGCCGGTACACAGTACCAGGTGAGAGTACTGGATCTCCTGTGGAGTACACGTGAACTTACAGAGGTGACGAAGAGTAAAAGTGTCAAGAAAAAAATCCCACCTCTCCTCCTAGCAGTACCACTGCCTGCCTGCAGGTGTCGACCCGCTCCACAAGACCCTGACGGAAACTGTCGCCGAAGGTGTTCTGGTACCGGATGAAGGTCCTCTGAGCAAAACCTGTGAAGGTCACCCGTTTATTCTCTCATTAGCTTAAAAAAAAGTATGAAAAATCACATTCCTGACATATTGTCAAGTCTGACTTTCAAAATAAAAGCCTGTCGTGGGAACAGGAACAGGTGGATATGATGACGTCACGGTACCTGGCCGGACAGACGCTCGCAGCGCCGCCACGTTGTGATGGAAAGAGTCCTTCATGTCAATCAAAGTGAAGCTGACGCCCTGAGACTTGAGGCGCTGAGCGGCGGCCACGCCCCCAAATCCTCCTCCCACCACCACGACGTGCGCGTCCTCCAGTGACGTCAGCGCCGAGCCCATGACTGCAACGTACGCATGCGCGAGGATGACATGACAACAATGTTCTTAAACACAACTTTAGAGGATAATGTTATGAAATAAAACCTTGTCGTACTTTCTCTGACGTTATAAACGTTTCTTCCTCAAAAGTATTTGAACAAACAAAGCGTTTGGTCAGTTACGGTTCCAACCGTGACCTTTGACCTCATGATTTAAAGTTACTGACGTCACTGCCACACAATACATGTTATCCATCAGAACTCACCGGTCCAAGAAATCGAACTCGCTTTCCGAACTTTTGGAAACTGGAAGCTCTCAAGACTTCCTCGCTGTTTTCGCGTCGATCTCTGGGGCCTCCCACCAGGAGCGTGACGCCTTCAAGGGCCGTCGGACACGACATAACAACATTGGACCATTTGTATGGAAGTACATCAGTGCCTTCAGAATATTGAATGGTTGAATTTATTTATTTTTAAATATTCAATATTTGTTATATTTTAACTTCAATTATTCAATATTTTTTAATTCGTAGCCTTTTAAATTCAATATTAAACAATTCAGAGCCTTTTATATATATATATATATATATATATATATATATATATATATGTGTGTTATTTTACTCATAAAAAAGCTTTTGAAATGTAGTAAAAGGCTTCGTATTTTTTTTTATTCAATTTAAAATGCTTCAAAAAATTTTATATTGAATTTAAAACGCTACAAATTAAAAGATATTGAATAATTGAAATTAAAATATAACAAATATTGAATAATCGAAATTAAAATATAACAAATATTGAATAATTAAAAATGTATTCAACCTTTCAATATTTGAAAGTAAAATCAACCATTCAATATTGATGGCATTCTGATGGCATTGATTTACTTCCATACCTCTGTGCCGTAGTGTTTTTATTTGCCACCGATTTAACGCACTTTTCTACTGATGTTAACTGACACAGCAGACCCTGATTTTGGAAAGAATAAACAACATTATCAACAAAGGTAAAGATGTTGCAAATACACATTAAAGAACCACTTTGGTCTCCTTATCTCTGGAACTCCTCTGTGTCTCTCTCTCACCTCATGGTACCAAATGTTTCTGCTAAATATAACCTTGTTCTGCCTTTTGACACTGGCTCGGAAAGCAACGAGTACAACTTCCGGTTAAAGGTTTTCAAAATAACAGAACACGTGACAAAATAAAAGCAGTCAAGCTCCTTGTGAAGTGTAGAACTGTTTTTTTGCTTTTGATCAGAAAGATGGGAGACATTTAGAAACACTGTGTTCTCTTGTCGAATACATCATTATTGAAGCAGTCGGTGATCACAGAAGGAGATTAAAAAGGAGATTATTGACCTTGTTTTCTGGAGAAAATACTTGAAAAAAGAAAATACATGATTGAGAAACATGTCGAGAACCAGACCGAGGAGCAGAAAGAAGGAAAACAGGAAGAAAAAAGGCAGAATAAAATGATGTACACTTGAGACGTCGACTTCATCTCTACACAAAGAAAACTGGAGTCTTTTATTGGAGGTCAATGGTTGAACTTTATTGACACTGAAGAAGAAACAGGAGTCACAGTGATTACAAACAAACAGTCAAAGAAAGATTCATCCAAACACTCGTGGATCATGTTGACGCCTCAGAGAGTCTCTGGCTGAACATCTGCTGACGCTGGAGACACGTCCAACATCTGCACTTCCTCCACAGGTGCTGGGAGCTGCTCTGGACTCCTGCTCCTCTGGACCACAACAACAACAACAACAACAACAACAACAACACACATCATGAAGATCACGACACTGAGCAGCACAGACCTCACTAGATGGTGATCAACCTCTGGCTCTCCGAACATTACAAGGGTCTTAGATGTGAACACACAACGTCTGTCTTTCATGATCACACACCAGAACTCTCCGCTGTCTTCCAGAGAGATGTTAGTGATCACCAGGCTTGTGTCGGGGAGAAAGATTCTGTCTTCTTGTCCTTGATAAAATACATGTGATGTTCTTCCTTCAGTTCTGTTTGTCTTCATGAACCAGAAGATCTCATCAGGCTGTTTCCAGTCACACTGTACAGTCACGTTCTCTCCTCCAGTGAAGAACACATCAGCAGGCGGGTCAGACTCAGGACACACATACAGGTCGTAATAATCATACAGACCACTGCGATCACAGGTGTATCTACCTGTGTGGTTCAAGGTCAGTGATGGAAACATCAGAGTGTGGTTGTGACTCTTTTTATCTTTCATCACTGAAACAATCTTCCACACGTGTGGTTTGTTTTCACTGATGGAGCAGTTCAGCTCCAGACTCTCTCCCACCCACCTGTGAATGTGATGATGTTGTATATAAACATTAAACTCTTTCAGTAGTTCACAGCTCTGGTGGTTCTTCTCCAGACAGTAAAAAAATAAGTATCCATAACTTATGCCAAACGTGACCAGAAGAGACCATTTGTTCTTCGATTGCTGTAGTTTGTACTTTGAAGATTTTTCATCATCGATTAAATTTAGGTCAAAATTTCTTGTTCTGATGTTATTTTGACCTGAAGCCCACTGGACACTCTGGTTTGGTCCCACAACGTCACAGTTCAGCTCCAGTGTCTGTCCAAAATAAGGGTACCAGTACTGTTCTCTCATCTTTCGTGTGCCACAAACCAGGAGAGTGGAGTTCCTCTCGTGCGTCACGTTGTTCTGGGTCCAGCACTGTTCTTGGTACAGACCCGAGTCTGAAACCTCCAGAGGGTCTATTATATAATAAGATCTCTGCGGCCTGGAGTTAAGATGCTGCGAAGAGTTCCACAGAAGTTCCTTCTCCTCACCGATCCATCTTGAGATCAAGCAGACGTCACCAGCTGTTTTGTTCAGGATGAAGCGATGAGACGTTCCTTCCCTCTTGAGGACCTCAGCGAGGATGTTGTTGGAGAAGAGCGCCCCCAGCAGCAGGATCTGTGCAGCCATGTCTTCGTCTGTGAGTGAGAGTGAACTCTGCTGCTGCTTCATGATGTCAAGCTCTTCACCATCAGCAGCTTCTCGCCTACGGTTGGTGGAACGAGACGATAACATCAGGAGGATGCTCTGCGTCTACCCCCCGTTAGCTTTATCAGGTGTGAAGCGTCAACGGAAACTCAAATATGATTCACAGTCTACAGCGTGTACACAACAAAACTATTGGTGTCTGAGACTAAAATATGTTTGTGTTCATAACAACCACAAGTATAAAACAAGCTACATACAGTTGAAACCAGAAGTTTACATACACTGTATAAAAACACACATACACATTTTTTTTGGCATTGTTTGACATGAAATCTAAATAAACCTTTCCCGTTTTAGGTCAATTAGGATAACCAAAATTATTTATATTTGCTAAATGCATGAATAATGACAAAGATAATATTTTAGTCAATTTTTTTAAATTATTTTCTTGAAAGTCATAAGTTGACATACTACTGTGCCTTTAAACAATCTGGGAAAGCCCAGATGATGATGTCATGTCGTTGGAAGTTTCTGTTTATTGACAACATTTGAGTGGATTGGATTTAAGGCACACTTGAACCTCCCAGCTTCTTTGTGAAAATATCATTGGAAAGTCAAAAGAAATCAGCCTCAGGAAGAGGATTGTGGACTTGTATAAGTCTGGTTCATCTTTGGGTGCAATTTCCAGACGCCTAAAGGTGCCACCTTCGTCTGTACAGACTATTATACGCAAGTAGAAACACAATGAATGTCCATCATATCGCTCAGGAAGGAGACGGTTCTGTGTCCCAGAGATGAACATGCTTTGGTCCGAAATGTGCAAATCAACCCAAGAACAACAGCTAAAGATCTTGTGAAGACCCTGAAGCTGGTAAGAGTGTGTCAGTACCCACAGGGAAACGAGTACTGTTCCGGCGTGGGCTGAAAGACCACTCTGCCAGGAGGAAACCATTAATCCTAAAGAAACATAAAAAAGCCAGATTACAGTTTGCAAATGCACACATCTGATCCAGCCTTACACCCCAGCTCGGGCTCTGAGGTCTGTGGATCAGAATCTACTTACTTATGGACTGCGATCTTAATTTTTTGGAGACATGTCCTTTGGTCTGACGAAACAAAATTTGAAATACCATCGTTACTTTGGAGACAAAATGCGGAAGCTTGCAAGCCTGAGAAGGGGGTGACATAGCTCAGATGGTAGAGTGGTTCACAAAAAGGTTAGGTTCAATCCAGCTCCAGACAAGTTGTGTCTTGTGTCTAGCAAAACTTCACTGATTGCTCCTGATGGTGAACTTGGCGCAAGTGTGCATGCCTACTCACATCAGTATGTGTGAATGGTTGATTTCCCTGGGGAAAAAGGATTCTAAAAAAAAAAAAAAAAAAACACCATCCCAACTGTGAAATCCGGGGGTGGCAGCATCATGTTGTGGGGTTGTTTTGCTGCAGGAGGGACTGGTGCACTTCACAAAATAGAGGGCATCACGAGAAAAGAACATTATGTGGTAAAACGATCAAAACACGGAGTAGCTTCCGTCGCTCCAACATGACATCACTTCTGTCCCGGGTCTTATACTTCGCGTCGTGGAGAAAGATGAACAATCCAGAGTGTGTAACGGGTCTTTTATTCGCCACTCCAAGTCAAACAAAATAAAAGCTTTCAATTACGATCAACCGGACGCACTTTCTCCCGGCGACTGTACAGGTCAATAGCCGGGCAGAAAAGGTCCCGAGCTGTAGAAACATCGCTATATTTAAGGCAAATTTCCGGCCAAATAGTTCTTTCAAGTTCCCTATGCCAATGATCCCCCTTTGAGAGACACCCTAATTTGTTTTCTTGTAATCTGATCATTCAACTGTTCTCGGGTGGGGGTTATATTCTCTTCCGTCTTTTAGCCCCCCTTTCCCGGGTGTGTCTTGCTTCGTTCTTTGATCTACAATATAAGGTGCGATTTGAAGAAAAACAGATGTTTTAGTTAACCGGTGTCGTATCTCTAATTCTGATCCAAGCTTGTCTCGAACCAGTGTGAATCAGTCTGGAGTGGAATGTTGATCGTGAATGTGTATTCAAACGTTCCCGCTCTTAGATCAAGCGAGTAATTTATACTTTATATTTTGATTATCTTATAGCATTAATTTAAGTATGGTGTATTCGTATATAATAATTTTAATCTAACAGTGGAAATACTGAAGCAACATCTCAAACCATCAGCCAGGAAGTTGAAGCTTGGACACAAATGGGTCTTCAAATGGACAATGACCCGAAGCATACTTCTAAACTGGTTACAGAGTGGCTTAAGGATAACAAAGTCAGTGTTTTTGAACGGCCATGAAAAAGCCCTGACCTTAACCTTAAATTTATGGGCAGAGTTGAAAAGGCATGTGTGAGCAGGGAAGGCCTACAAACTTGGCTCAGTTATACCAGTTCTGTCAGTAGAAATGGGTCAAAATTCCTGCTAACTACGGTGAGAAGCTTATCCAAAACCTTTGACCCAAGTCATACAGTTTAAAGGCAATGGTACCAAATACTAATGAGCTGTATGTAAACTTATGACTTTCAAGAAAATAATTAAAAAAAAAGTATCTTTGTCATTATTCTGGCATTTAGCAAATAGAAATAATTTTGGTTCTCCTAATTTAACTAAAACAAGAACATTTTATTTTGATTTCATGTCAAACAATGACAATAAAAATGTGTATGTGTCTTTTTATACAGTGTATGAAAACTTCTGGTTTCAACTGTATCTCTGGAAACAAAACAGGAAACAGTCAAATGAATGTACGTAGGCTTCAGATGAAGTCGATAAGAACGGACGCCAGCATGTTTTCAGGTGCGAAGAAGTTGATGAAGAGCTCTTCACCAAACACATGGGTGTCGACACATTACCCTCATTTGTACGCATCAGTGACGTGGACGAAGATAAACATTGCGTCACGTTTTTTTCTTTCTTTGAAATGTTTTACAATAATTGTTTTAAAATAAACCTGATATTGGTATGAGCCAGAACTTCTTATATTGGATCGGTTCGTCGTCGTGAAGACTTGTGGAGGAAAAACAAACTCATTGTTCCTGTTCCCTGTTGCGAGGGTTCTGGACGGTCTGGAGATCCAACGTTAGAACCACATTCCTTTTATGGTATATATATGTCATAGTAAGTAAGTAAGTAAGTAAGTAAGTGATATTTATTTATATAGCGCTTTTCGAGACCAGGGTCACAAAGCGCTTAAACAATCAAAACAATACTCAAAAAAGTACATACTTTAAAGATCAAGATAATACTGAGAACAACACAGGTGTTCCAGAAATTCAAGGAAAAGCCTGAACAAATAGAAACGTCTTAAGATGTTTCTTAAAGGAGTCAGTAGATCCATCAAGCGCAAAGAGAGAGAAGATCGTTCCAAAGCTTAGGAGCAACAGCCTGAAAAGATTTCTCTCCTCTGGTCCTGAACCGTGTGCGAGGAACCATAAGTAGATTCTGATCCACAGACCTCAGAGCCCAAGCTCGGGTGTAAGGCTGGATCAGATCAGTGATGTAAGGAGGAGCCTGACCATGAATAGATCTGAAAGTAAGAACCAGAATTTTAAAGTTGATCCTGAAAGAAACTGGAAGCCAGTGAAGAGTTTTAAGGATCAGAGAAATGTGAGTTCTTCTACTTGAGCGGGTCAGAATTCTCGCTGCAGAGTTTTGTATGAACTGCAGACGAGACACATCCTTCTTGTTAAGACATGAAAACAAACTGTTATCTCGTCTGGACTATTGTCCAGACGAGAAGAAACAAACGCATGGATCATAAGATCCAGATCATGTTCCGACAACATTTTCCTAAGTTTAGAGATTTTTCTCAGTTGAAGGAAACAGTTTCTGGTTAGTTTTCTTCAGTGTCGAACAAGAGACATGGCTTTATCAAATACAACACCCAGGTCTCTCAGGCTCAGTTTGACAGACTGACCTAAGTCACCCAAGTACTGACTCAACCCTGGAATCTTATCATCAGGAGCAATCACCAGTGTTTCAATTTTGTCCACATTTAGCTGTAAAGTGTTTTCACTCATTGTTTGATTTCTAACAAACAATTGACTAAGCTGTTCAGCCTCTGGGGCTCAGTTGGATCAAAAGAGCAGTAGAGCTGGATGTCATCAGCAAAAATGTGATAAGAAACATCTGGAAATCTCTGAATGATTTTACCGAGGGGAATCAAGTACAGCAAAAACAATAAAGGACCCAGAACAGAACCTTGAGGGACTCCACACTACAGATCTGCCGATTCAGACCTCATTTGATTGGCAGATACACTAAAACTGCGCCCAGAAAGGTAAGATAAGAACCATTCTAACACAGACCCAGACAGTCCCACTTCATCCCCCAGTCTTCTCAGCAGGATCTGGTGATCAACTGTGTCAAAGGCTGAGGACAGATCCAAGAGAACCAGAACAGTGGATTTACCCGAGTCAGCCGTCACTGGACACCTTCAGTAAAGCTGTCTCAGGTAGAGTGATGTTTACGGAAGCCAGACTGAAACTTCTCATGGATGTCGCTCTGATCCAGGAACAGCTGCTCAGATAGTAGAGACTGGAATCCAGTAGAGTCCGGAACTCTACCCGTAGTGATTGGAATTCCAATCTCTACTAGTAGAGGTCCTCTCTACTAGTAGAGTAGTTGAGATGTTAAAACAAAGTTGATACTTTGTCATGAAAATATCTAAACTGATGCGGCAGTGATGACTTCACCTGATCGTTCATGTAAGTGTGATCCAGTAACTTGGTATTCGTTTGGTTTTGTGTGGTGGTTCTGTTATGCTGAATTTAAAAGGCTTTGTACATTTTTATATTGAATTTCAGATGCTACGAATTAAAAAAATGTTGAATAATTGAAATTAAAATATAACAAATGTTAAATAATTTAAATGAATAATAATTTCAATACTTAAACAAATAAACAATATTCTGATGGCATTAATTTAGTTCCATACATTTTCTTCCATTCGTTTTGGAAACTAAAAAAATAATTATAATAATTATAATAATTATAATAATACAAAATAATAATGAGGATAATGATAATGATAATAATAATAATAATAATAATAATGATAATGATAATGATAAAACAAAAATAAAATAATGATAATAATAATAGTAATAATGATAATAATAATACAAATAATAATGATAATAATAAAAATTATACAAAAATAAAATAATCATAATAATAATAATAATCATAATAATAATTTAATCATTATTATCACGGTCATACCCTGTACTGTTTAAAATCTGTTTAATTTTTTATATATTAGTTTATTAAGTTTTGCCATATCTGTGGATTGTTTAAAATAAATTTAGATTTATAGGTTTCAGATCATTTGAAATGGCAAGTTTAAGATTCGAAATGATAACTTTTCCTAACATTTGAATGTAGAGTTTTAGATAAATTGATCATTCAAACATATTTTAATCATGACGATTATATCACTGTCAACGAGGACATGTTTACAATGCTATAAATCAATAATTATCAATGATATCAATCCATCAGGACACAAATCAATGACGATTCCTTCAGTTCATCACTACATCGAGGTGGAACTTCAATCATGTTTTTATCTTCTACATTTACTGAAAATACTTCTTAAAATAATACTTTTCGAGCAGTCAATGAAACCGATTCACCATCCAAGACAAATATAAGAGGCACTGGCTTTGTTAAGATCAACCTTTTTATTTCATTTTGTTCTCAGCTGTTGCGTGTCAGTGTGTAAATATTCTTGCGGGCTGTACGGCCAACGTTTGAAGCAAAGGTCAACGGAAGTGGAGTCTGCGACTCTGAGTCGATCTCGATCAGCGTCGGCGACGGTACTTTTCTGCGGAGAAACAGATGAATCAGCAAGATCAGCTTTAGACACGAAGAAAACGAAGTCATTGCCAAGTTTAGAACCTCAAAGACGTATGTAAACACCTTTTTTATCCGTACGGTTTAAACAAGCTACATAGAACATCCAGGCTATAGCTTCAAGCTAACTTTAGCTTCTGAGACGCTCATTAAATGTAGGAAGTAAACAATGAAATCAAAGATAATCTAATGACACATTATATTGCAGGAAAGTCCTAGTCCTGT
>JACEEU010000731.1:4701146-4716146 GCA_016630915.1 Callionymus lyra | reverse complement strand
CTTTCCAGCGCCCAAGTTCATACTCAGAGATGACACTCTTTCAGCGACGTATGATTGGCTGAGCTACATAAACGTGATGTCACACACACACACACACACACCCACACACCCCCACACACACACACACACACACACACACACACACACACACGCGCGCACACACACACACACACCAACACACCCCAGATACACAGGATATAACGAATGACGACGCAAACCAAGATTATTGATTATTGAATCAATGCAAATATAGTTTATCAGTGTGAAGAATTCTACAAACATACACTCATCACTGTTGATGATTATTTTGAAACTAAAGAAAAGAATAAATCATGATGAATAAAATAAAATATTAAAAAGAGCCGGCGGGAGGGCGGCGCCCCAGCGCCCTCTATGGGCCAGCAGCAGCCACTGTGACGTCATCACCCGGTTCACTGAACGCAGCACTTTGTAACATTTGGACTTTTTTTTTTCTACTTTGCTTTTTCTCTTATGTTTGGTTTCAATTTGGAAAGTCGTGACATGCGTAGTAGAACTTTCTAGTTATTATTATTAAAAAAAAGACGGTAAAATAAGAAACAAACAAGAAGCTATTGATTTGTAAACAAACAAAACATAGTTCTTGTTTCAACTTCCTTATTCTGTTAATTTGCTACTGGGTTGGATTGTGTGTGTGTGTGTGTGTGTGTGTGTGTGTGTGTGTGTGTGTGTGTGTGTGTGTGTGTGTGTGTGTGTGTGTGTGTGTCTCTTGATCACTCAATAACTAATCGTGTTGATGTTTCAAAAGCATGACTCATGATGTCAGAAAGTTCTGATGTGACCCCCGGGGTCCTGTCGGTAACGGCTCATGCGGAATGAAGTGACTAACCAGCAGGAAGGAAGGGAAGGGAGCAGGAAGTGAAGGCATTTCCCAAGATTGTTTCAGTGTGATGGAGGAGACCAGTGGTCGCAGACACACACACACACACACACACTAGAGTAGTGTGTGAGTGGGTGTGCTCCAGTCTTAAGGAGCCACCATGGGTAGGCAAACTTCAGTCAAATCCAAAATGGTGGCAGAACTGGCTCTGGTCCTGGGGCTCTTGGTGAGTTCCAGCTGCGAAGTGAGAGGCCGCGACCCTGATCTCGACGACGAGGTCAAGGAAGACGGACCTAGAATTAGGGGCTTCTACCTCGGGGCCACGGCGTCACCCCACCCAGGAGCTCGGGAAAACTTCAGGCACCGGTGAGTCACTCGCAAGGATTTGTGTCAATCAAATATGGATAAAGTAATAGATGTCGGTCCAGAACCTCAGACATGGTTTTCAACTTTTATTTTGAAAACAGGTTATAATGAATTATAACAGATACTTTTAGACTGGACTCTATTTCACTGCAGGTCAATTTACCAACTTATCATTATTTATTTATTTATTAAAGTTCATAGTGGTCACCATTTATACATGCCGTCTACTGAGTCGTGTGATAATAATGAACATATGTACTGTAAATAAAAACAAAGCAAAAACCAAAAAGAGGCTCCATTTAAAAAAACACTACATCAGAAAAGCTATTTGTAAAATGATAAACCTAAACACACGGACTTCAAATGAGATTACACGTCAAAGTTGATGTATCGTCCATTCTTTGTGTTCCTGGTCCAAACTGACGGGATGGACAATATTTCCCACTGGTATGAGTATTAGGTCTTCCTACATCCAGCCTGGGATGACAAGAGGCTTCTGACCAGACCTGTGGACTGAAGCTTTAGTCGGTTCTGGGAGAAGTTGTGATGCTCTGCTAAAGGGTTGCGAGAAGGTGTCAGATTCTATTTCTGTCCTCGCTTCTTTCTGTGAGAAGTCGTGGACAATTCTTTGAAATGATACATTTGTGTTTTCTCGATCAGGAACTGGTGTGCACTGATCCAGGAGCGGATCTTGACCGGGGCGTCACAATGCAGGACAGAGAAGTGTAGTGTCAGGTCTCCGTGTCCCGGACGTCAGCTGATTATGTGAGTATATACTGAAAAACTGTGTTGAAAAAAAAATCGCATTTAAAACATTTTTTTCTTTGCCTTGATTACTCAGAAGAACACAAGCTTGTGAACGTACAATCTTTCATTTTGAGATACCGGTACTAGTTTAACTAACCATACCAGAGATCACATATAACATGTCAAATCTAAGTAGGACTTGTTAAAAAAATATATGTTAAGCAAAACAGGTAAATGGAAATGTAAATCATCGAGAGTCGCACTGAGTTCAAATGAACATAACAACAAAGTTCATCATTCCACAGCAGATGGAGCATGAATGCTCCTCCCATGATGCAACACTAATAGACTCAGGGACTCATTCATTCCTGGTGTTATTAGATTATTTGATTCTGAGTTTGGGGGCAGTAACGGAGTGAAAGTATGATGTTATTCTATTCTATGTTAATCTTTGTATCCTTTTCTTTGTGTTATTTCCTTTGATCTATGTTCTTTATATTTGCACTTTGTTCTTGATTTTGTTTTTATGACACTTATCGTCTGATGTGAACTGTGAGCCACATTACCTGAAAGAGATCTCCAGAGGGATTAATAAAGTTGATCTAATCTAATTTAAAAATGCAGGAATTGCCTCAGACACGTTTTTTCGCATGCAATTATATAAAACGCTACAATCATCAACTTTTATTTTGAAAACAGGATACACTCGCCAAATAATAAAAAAAACCCAACATGTTCTCTTTTTTTTGGTGGGAGATTAAAACAGCTAATGAACCAAAACTCAAGTGACAATTTAAATTGATAAACTTACTTATTTTGGAAAAAAACCCATAAAAGGTTGTTTTGCAGTACATCCACCACACCCTGTAGCATATATATTACACGTCCTCCTACAGTCCGAAAACATACAGAGGGTGATTGAGAATCATCCTTGAGTGTGTGAACGCTCCAGCCCACCCACCGCCCTGATAAGGAAATAAGTAGAAACTGAATGAACGATGTTAGTGGTAATTAGGTCCATTTCCTTTATTTACTCTAGGTTCAGAAGACACATCACAAGACAGAGAGGCTTTCACATTTGTCTCTTGTTCGACACTGCAGAAAACTGACCAGAAACTGTTTCCTTCAACTGAGAAAAATCTCTAAACCTAAAAAATGTTGTCGGAACATGATCTGGAGCTTGTAATCCATGCGTTTGTTTCTTCTCGTCTGGACTACTGTAACAGTTTGTTTTCATGTCTTAACAAGAAGGATCTGTCTCGCCTGCAGTTCATACAAAACTCTGCAGCCAGAATTCTAACCCGCTCTAGTAGAAGAACTCACATTTCTCCGATCCGTAAAACTCTTCACTGGCTTCCAGTTTCTTTCAGGATCAACTTTAAAATTCTGGTTCTTACTTTCAGATCTATTCATGGTCAGGCTCCTCCTTACATCACTGATCTGATCCAGCCTTACACCCCAGCTCGGGCTCTGAGGTCTGTGGATCAGAATCTACTTATGGTTCCACGCACACGGCTCAGGACCAGAGGAGAGAAATCTTTCCAGGCTGTTGCTCCTAAGCTTTGGAACGATCTTCCTCTCTCTTTGCGCTTGATGGATCTACTGACTCCTTTAAGAAACATCTTAAGACGTTTCTATTTGTTCAGGCTTTTCCTTGAATTTCTCGAACTCCTGTGTTGTTCTCAGTATTATCTTGATCTTTAAAGTATGTACTTTTTTGAGTATTGTTTTGATTGTTTAAGCGCTTTGTGACCCTGGTCTCGAAAAGCGCTATATAAATAAATATTACTTACTTACTTACTTACTTCCAGCTTGTGTGGACCCGTTGACCCGTTGACTTTGGTAGCATCGACAGAAAACAATACGTCATGGTTCGGGGCTCACTGAGGTGGTCATACGTCATTGCCAAAGACCCGAATAGACCCTTTAGTGTTAAACTCGCTGTACAAATATTTAAGATGATAAACTAAGGATGATTGTGTTGCAACAGGAATGTGTTACTCACAGGTGTTTGTGTGTGTTTGTGTAGGAACACGGTGTCCCACTGCCCGCTCCACAGGCAGAAGCATCTCATCTTCTTGTGGTGCTGTTGCAATGGAAGCGACCGAGAGCACTACGAAATGGCAGGTGGGTCAGAACATGTATTGTAGCAGTGAGACCTCCTGGTCAACTTGGAACCGACATCAGGAAAATCTCTCTTTTTGTCTCCGGCAGATGAAAGTACTCGCTTGACACGTCCCTCGTACGTGGCTGGACATCGCACAGGCAGGTTTAACCCTCATGACCGATGTTCCTACACACACTTCATCAGCTCTGATGTACATTAAGAAAACACATGCTTTTATCTTGCTGTGTCCATCCCATAGCAAAATCAAAACCTGACAAATGTGTCCGTATATTTAGGCGCTCACCCAAGTGTGGATCTCAGCTGGGAGCAGAATGACCAGAACACCGGTCATGTCCCCTTTAAAGTCAGGACCAGTGGCCACCATGCTTACCAGCCAAACTACGCACAGGTCAGTTATCAGACCAGCAGTAGTCCTGGCACTACAGATTCGGGCCAGGTCTCCCAAAACTACCCGCCCTATCCACTTCAAGGTACTTCAGAGCTCGGCCAAGTCCCCTTCGTCGATGCCACTGGTAACCATACAACACATTATAGGTGATAGCAACTCTGTCTACGTCATAATGACTTGTGTATCTTTTTCTTCAGAGGAGCAAGAGGCCACACCACCTCCCTACCTAGAGAACCCCTACGACGGCTACCCACAAGGCTCCATCCATCCCTATGACAACTTTCCAGCTCCTCTCCCAGTTCCCCACATGATGGCACTGGTGTTCTCCCAGCTACAACCCCTGATTCAAAGCCTTAATGTTTCCCTGCAACAGCTCAGCCAGCAGGTTGTGGTCTTATCCGAAGAAGTGGCTCAGCTGAAGAGCCAGCAACATAACTATTCCTCTGGAAGACAAGAGGGTCTGGTTAAAGTCGAGATGCTGGACAAAGGAGATGTTCTGGAGACAGAGGAGGTGCTGGACAAAGGAGTTGTCGTGGTGACACAGAAGGTGCTGAACAAAGGAGATATTCTGGTGACAGAGGAGGTCCTGGACAAGGGAGATGTCCTGGTGACAGAGGAGGTCCTGGACAAGGGAGATGTTCTGGTGACACAGGAGGTGCTGGACAAAGGAGATGTTCTGGTGACACAGGAGGTGCTGGACAAGGGAGATGTCCTGGTGACACAGGAGGTGCTGGACAAAGGAGATGTTCTGGAGACAGAGAAGGTGCTGGACAAGGGAGATGTCCTGGTGCCACAGGAGGTGCTGGACAAAGGAGATGTTCTGGTGCCACAGGAGGTGCTGGACAAGGGAGATGTTCTCGTGACAGAGGAGGTGCTGGACAAGGGAGATGTCCTGGTGCCACAGGAGGTGCTGGACAAAGGAGATGTTCTGGTGACACAGGAGGTGCTGGACAAGGGAGATGTCCTGGTGACACAGGAGGTGCTGGACAAAGGAGATATTCTGGTGACACAGGAGGTGCTGGATAAAGGAGAGATTCTGATAAAAGAGGAGCTGTTGGACCAAACGAATCTTCAGTATTTAGAAGTGAAAATGGACCAGGCTTTGCTTTTAGTCTCTGAGGTTCAGAATCAAATGGAGCGACAGCACCGGAACATTAAACTCAACCTTCAGACACAGCAAGCGTTGCTGCTAAACAACCTGAGCAGCTTCCAGATGGACATGGACCTTAAGCTCCAGCAGCACAAGGAGCGCCTACAGGTCAAATACACAAAAACAAACCAGTGTGGTTGAAAAGTTTGTATTCACGTTTGTATCGCTCTACTGACAGGAGCGGATGGATGCCGTCAATGCCTCACTGGTCGAGGTCCACAGAAATCACGTACAAAACCAACAAACAAAGCATGATGAGCTTCACTCCACTACTTTGGCTGTTCACCAAAGCGTTACTCGTCTGGACAGGACGGTTGTTGCCAACACAGCAAAGGTCTTAGATGTTCTGTTACTTTGAGTTCCCGTCTGTGTTCATAATTCCCACGACATGTTAAAGTGTTTTAACTTTGTCCCAAACCACGAGTGACTAGATTGTTTTCCTTTAAGGTGGAGAGCCTTGTGCAGAGCGTGGACACCCTGGAGGGGAAGCTCCGGCAGGTATATCATGAAACCACGGTCCTGGATGAACGCATCAACCAGACCGGGCGGAACAGTCAGATTCAGTTCATGGAGACCGGGTTGGAGGTGGAGGCCGCCCGGGAGACGGTGTTACGAAGAGTGGCCGAAATGGCCGGAAACCTGAGCATGCAGGACCAGCGACTGCAAGAAGCAGAGTCGGACCTGGATTACGTTTTCAGGGCTTTGTCTCGTTGCGAGTCGGGTTTGGTGAACTTGACAGAACAAGTCAATGAAAACAGACTCGCTCTGGACGAGGAGAAGGACAGGGGCATGTGGCCGGTAGATGGGGTCAACGACTGGGAGCCGGCTGTGGAGGCGCTGCAGCGAAGCATCCAGCAGGTGACGTGTTGGTGTTCAAGTCCACATGGAGATGGTCTTATCTCACAACTGTCCTTTGTGCAGGTCAAAATGTCCGTGGTTTCCGAGCAGGCCAGAAGCAGAACTATCGAGTCAAGTCAGACACACGTCAGTGACTCGCTGGCGAAGATGCAGTTGGATGTTACGGACCAAAAGCTGGTGCAGCAGAAGCAGAAGGTGGAACTCACTCGGCTGTCGGGTTCCTTCAAGTCCCTTCTGGAGGATGGGATCCGCCACAATGAGGTGCTGGAGAAGCTGCTGGGAGAGGAGGTGCTGGAATTCCTGGAGCGGTCTGATCTGTACCTGGAGTCGCTCTCTATCCCTGCAATGAAGGACAGGCTGGACCTCCTGCAGGAGGAACTGACCGAACACAGCAAGAGGATCGGTTTAATTCGTGGTGCAGACTCAGGTATGTCTTAAGACGGACTAGAAAAGGGGGAAATCACATAATAATTGCTATGAAAACCTTCTTCAACCAGGAGGCAGCGATGAGCCGTCGGCAAACCAGCCCACCTCCAGTGGGTTCTCCAGGGAGAGAAGACGTAGCACCGAGAGAACTCTAGGAGGCGAGATGTTCCCCCATCCTGACAGGAGTGCCGGAGAAGACGGAGGAGACCTGTGGAGACTCGAGCAACAGGTAGAGGTGCTGAAAGAGAAGCTGCATCTTCTGGAGGACGGTAAAAACACCTGCTGTGAAAACGACACTGAACTTTCCGAGTTAAAGAGGGAACTACTGGACCACCTGACAGTCTTTGAGAAAACATTCAGGAACGCTAATGTACTGGCGGATTCAGACACTCCACTGGACCTCCTGGAACTCAGGAGACTGGCAGGTGATCAGGTCGGGGGAGACAGGAGGAAAAGATCAGCAAAGAAGGAAAGGCCCCCGCATTAGATGAAAGTATGGGCCACATGGTTCACCCACACTCACATCTCCTAGTTCTTTGGTGACTACTTTAATTGTTGTTGTAACTTTGCCTTTTGAGCGTACACAACTCACACCCTCGAGTGTCACACTGAAGCGCTGTGCGTTTTAACCTAAAACACACTCGAGAGCACAGACTCATTTAAACGCTTTTCCTTTTTCTTCCCTGTGGTTGAGACACAACAACACATAGATTATCGTTTCTTTTACATACTTTATTTAAAGCTGTTTAAATCTGTCCGAAAATGATAATAATAATTCTAAGTTTAAAATTTAAATCATCCAAGCTATATCTTGTGTGTGTGTGTTATAAATGTATTTGTGCAGATTAGTGATGTCAAATTCAGACGTACAAGGGGTCCAAGTCCAAGTCACAGGCTAGTTTATACTTAATTTATACCTGATTTTATTTTTATGTACTCTGATTTTGATATGAATCATCTTCTCCTTTGTTCACCTTCACCAGACAAATTTACAGTTTAACTCATATTGTTGTCATCCATCTTATCTTAAACCCCCGACACATGCATAGGTCAACATATCAATATCAACATTATTTCATTTAGAGCCAACGATCTCTGTCCCTCAGGCGACGAGTTTGACCCAAGTGGCGTATATTCAAGTACATCTGGACACTGGTTGATAAAAACTTTAACCTTTATTCTAAAGGAGGTCTTCAAGCGTATATGTGACAGTGATGTTTTCTTTAGTGATAAAGTCCTGGGTATTTCCTCTTCCAGTCCAGATGGAACAAGTTCTGGTTCCTGTCTAGGGGAACTTGTGTAGAATGGGTTCATGACCCGTTGCCTGCAGGAAGCGCAGCAGATCTTTAGGATGCATTCCCATAGTGGCCGAGTTAGTCATGGGGTGGCAGTAGACGAGTGGGTGCGTGCCCTCGACTAGGTCCTGGTCAAGAACCAACTTCACACTCTGGTCCTTGTCGAAGAGAAGAGCCAGCGCTGTCGCGCAGCCCTGACCCACCTGAGGACGGACCCGACGGACACACATGACAATCAAGGATATTATTATTTTCAACCATTAAAGTGGGATAAAAGTTACAAACTTTCAGTTTTTCCAGCATCAAACTCTCGTCGGCAAAACGCAGGTTTCCTCCTCCCACTCCTAAACCTTTGCCCAACTCGTTCAGGTTCACCTGCAGGAACAAGCAGGTGGTCTCTCTTCTTTTGAGTTGGACTTCAAGTGACATGTATGGTGGTAACCGTTAAACCAGGCTGACTGCTTGACATGTTCTGGTTCTGATGTCAACAGGTTGGCACCGTGACAATAGTTTCCTTCTACAGTTTTCTTTTAAACAATTACGACAGGTGTTTATTAGGGTGTGATGTTTCCAGCACTCACCTGGCAATCGTGACGAGCTGAAACAAGAAAAAGAGTTTTCTTCTTCTTATCTTTTAGAAAAAGGTTCTTTGTAACAAGACCACTGATATCCTGAAGGTGGGGCATCATTTCCTCCACTGTGAACACCTGCAGAAATCATGAAAATATCATGAATACATGAAACTTAAAGCCTATTTATATCTAAACGCAGATTACATTTTGTTTTTAAAGAAATCTCTTTATTAAGTGCAGGTAAAAGAATGCAAAACTTTGGCTCCCTCTACAGGTTGAGAATGTCAATCGCATCCGTTTCGAGAAAGGAAATGTATTGTTAATGTTTAATAAAGTTGTTTTTTTTTTGTCAATAATCTCATACAAGGAAACGTTAAAGAGATCATGTTCTGAATTAAAAGTCATTTTTATCGAATACCTTCTTTACCTGGACTTATCGTCTTTCACACACTATTTCCGATTCTAGTTTTGTGTTTTCACAGAAATATATATTGTTTAATCAAAAGTGTTTAACTATCACTTTTCAAAGGTCAACCAGGTCCTTATTTTTCAGGATCTCAACCGGGAGTGAACACGTGTCAACATTCAGTTTCGTGCACAAACACAGACACACACATGAATGTCTATTACATATCTTGTGCCAACATTAACACACAAAAAACAGTCTAGATTAAAATATCTAAACAAATAAAAAGGTAAAAGAAAATCGTTACCGCAGGATGTTCAACGCAGGTTGTCTGGATCTCCAAACTTTCCAGAAACCTCTCAAGTTCTGCCCTTAAATCCTGAGACATCGTTGTAGAAAATCTTTATAGTTTGACAGTTTGAGTCAAAAATACACCAGTTCTTCTTCTACAACAAGTCTAACATAAGATGAGAAGAACACTACCATCTACTGTCGGAATGAGAGTACTGCACTTGACTTGATCACTATATTTCAGTAAGTAAGTAAGTAATTTTTATTTATAGAGAGCTTTTCCAGACCAGGGTCACAAAGCGCTTAAACAATCAACACAAATATTCAATAAAGTATATACTTTAAAGGTCAAGATAATACTGAGAACAACACAGGAGTCTCAGAGAATCAAGGAAAAGCCTGAACAAATAAAAACGTCTTAAAGATTTGTGGAGATTTGCCTTTTCTATGGAAAAAAACACTTCCTGTCTAATTGTGTTTAAGTAATTAATTATTTTTAAAGAGCCTTTCACAGAACAGGGTCACAAAGCACTTAAACAATAAAACAATACACAGTTAAAATACATACTTTAAAAGGTCAGGATAACACAGAGACAAACACAGCAGCAACAAGAAAGTTAATAAAAAGCTCAAATAAAAGTGGCTTCAGATGTTTCTTGAAGGAGTCAGTAGATCATCAAACACAGATGTTTCTTGAAGGAGTCAGTAGATCATCAAACACAGATGTTTCTTGAAGGAGTCAGTAGATCATCAAACACAGAGATGTTTCTTGAAGGAGTCAGTAGATCATCAAACACAGATGTTTCTTGAAGGAGTCAGTAGATCATCAAACACAGATGTTTCTTGAAGGAGTCAGTAGATCATCAAACACAGATGTTTCTTGAAGGAGTTAGTAGATCATCAAACACACAGATGTTTCTTGAAGGAGTCAGTAGATCATCAAACACAGATGTTTCTTGAAGGAGTCAGTAGATCATCAAACACAGATGTTTCTTGAAGGAGTCAGTAGATCATCAAACACAGAGATGTTTCTTGAAGGAGTCAGTAGATCATCAAACACAGATGTTTCTTGAAGGAGTCAGTAGATCATCAAACACAGAGATGTTTCTTGAAGGAGTCAGTAGATCATCAAACACAGATGTTTCTTGAAGGAGTCAGAAGATCATCAAACACACAGATGGTTCCAAAGCTTAGGAGCAACAGTCTGGAAGGATTTCTCTCCTCTGGTCCTGAAGTTCAGGAACCATCAGTAGATTCTGATCCACAGACCTCAGAGCCCGAGCTGGGGTGTAAGTCTGGATCAGATCACTGATGGAAGGTCTGACCATGCATAGATCTGAAAGTAAGAACCAGAATTTTAAAATGATCCTGAAAGAAACTGGCAGCCAGTGAAGAGTTTGAAGGATCAGAGAAATGTGAGTTCTTCTACTAGAACGGCTCAGAATTCTGGCTGCAGAGTTTTGTATGAACTGCAGGCGAGAAGATCCTTCTTGTTAAGACACTAAATAAACTCTTACGATAGTCTAAACGACACAAACACATGGATTAAAAGCTCCAGATCGAGTTGTGACAACATTTTCCTGAGTTTAGAGATTTTCCTACGTTGAAGGAAACAGTTTCAGTTTTTTGCAGAATTGTGAGACATTTGTGATGTTTACATGAAATGTAAAAGAAGACAAACTTTAATAATGATGTCATCCCACGTCGTCAGTGTCAAGCATCCAGGAATGCATGTTTTTGTTCGAGCAGTTTGTCGATCACGCGTGTGATTCTTTATCATAACATGTTGATAATGCATAACGACACATGTCACAAACACATCTGATCATTTCCATCACTTGTGTCCCGGAGAACGAGTCGTGGAACCGAACGGAGCCTCATGCATGTTACGAAACTCTGATTGGATGATGCATCAGGTGCCTTCCTGACCCAGTTCTGCACAATCACCGTTGCCATGGCGATAATCAGCACACGGTCAAAGGTCAGTGAGTCGCTTCATTCCCCTCAAGGTCATTTAATGACTTCGTTAAGCAGAGAACAACGGACAGACACACACAAAGAGACACTGACGCACACTTTTATTCACACCTTTTTTTGCCACAATTACAGGTCTGTAGTTACACTGACCTCGAAGCTGAGTCCAAATATGTCGCTCACTCATCTGTTAGTCGACGCGTACCTTCTTACGTATTGTATCAAATTGCACATGCGGTAATGTAGCAACAGCATGAAGCTGCAGTAACACCATTCACAAGCCGGGGGGAGCTAGAAACAACATTTAAATCAAACTTATTGCGGCTTTAATAGAATGTTGTCATGTAAAGGTGGGAAAAGTTTAGACGCCAGCGATATCATGGTAATTGTACAGTGTAAATTTGGAACGTGTGTATTTAAAATGACTTTACAACAGGTAAGCAGGTTAGTATGTTGACATGTACTAAGTTACTTGCGTCATAAGAACCAACTCCATTCATTATTCTCCCCGTCCCTGAAACATTGAGTCATTTAAACCATTTCAACTCCTTTGTTTACAACTGCCTTTTGCATCTGATTTGATTTTCTCAGACCTTTTTTTATCCTCCTTCCCTTGCTGCGAATATTTGTCTTTTAATTTGTTTTAATGTGTTTCACTGTTGTAAATGTATTTATATGACGACCTTGAGTGTCTAAAAATGTGCCTTCTGATCAAATGTATCATTATTTCTATGTATTATTATTATTATTATCAGGTCAGCATTCTCAATCTTGACACCGTTGTGTAAACAAATGCACATACAGTATGTGGCAACGGTGCAACGGTGGTTCCACGACATCTACCGACCACTTTGTAATTTGTTCCCTTGGGTTGATTCTTGTGTAAGTCAAGGTAAATATAGGTTTGTAAACTGTTTATGTCAATAAAAAATGGCAGGTAAAGTAGACAGTATTCTAAACCCCTAAAAAAGAGAACCACAAGGAGTGGAGTTGTCGTAACAACTGGAGTCTTGTGTTTGTTCTTCTAACTTAGTTCACCACATATTCTGAACCAGATCTCATGGAGGAATTGAAAAAATACTTACAAAGTTGCACAGGACAAACCTCAAAAGAGGAGATGGACCAGTAAAAAATGGAAAAATGGTCACCCTGGGTACAGGCACTAGTCATTTTTAGTCACTCAGAGCAAAACTTTACTAAAAAAATATTTGTATCATTAACTTTGGTAATTATTATCGAATCTAAAAGAATGATCTCTAAGCCATAAAGCGTAAAGATTGTTTACAGTGATGTATTTAAACATAGTTTTGAAAAGGATGTGCATCAAAACAACAACATTTGATTTATTGGGTTCAAATGATGGAACAAAGACGTACACAACGATCAAAAACACATATTTTAGACACGACAAGTCTCATTTATATCTACACAACCCATATGTGCGTAGGTGAGGCTTTAAATCCAACATTGTTCCAGAACAAATCTCTCACCACAACTTCCCCCAAACTCGACGTGTCCCGGCGGCTAAAAATAACATTTTTAATGGAGTAAAAGTGATTAAACCTCATTTTGTAAAGTGTTCACACAGAGTTCCACCTGAGTGTGCGCGTGCATGTGCGTGTGCACGTGTAATCCTCTCCTCCGGTCATCCATGATGATTCCTGCGTCCCGGATCCAGAACCCCAGACCAGGCAGAACCAGGACCAGAAGCTGCAGGGATGCTTGTGTGACTCACCTGCGCCCCGGTCCACCCTCGCAGCCGTGACCCACCTGTGGACCCCCTGCTCTGGAACAGACAGATCCAGGAGAGAGAGAGAGAGAGAGGGACGAGAGAGAGAGAGGAAGAGAGAAGGATGAACTCGCCTCCGTGTGACGAGCATCACTTCAACTGCACTTTCTCTTCCAGTCCAGACATGAGTGACCCGCTGGACCTGCAGCAGGACCCGGACGGCCAGTTTCCCGTCAGAATAAACGTGAGTAAAAAATAACGGATCCTAGTTTTTTTTGTTACTTAATATTGAAATGTGTGGAAATGTAGGTTTTTTTTCAAACTAATCACTTTTTACATTATTAAATACACAATAAATCATTATTAGATGAATGTTGACACACTATTTATGACCTTCTGTGAATGAAGATTAAAAACAAATCCTGTTTACTTCAATTAAAAATGTTTTTTTGATTGTATTTTATTCTTTATTGAATTATTTATCTTGTGAATCTAAAGAATAAATCATCATAAACTCATATAAATGCAACAGAAACCTGTTGAGTTCACAGTGTCTGACAGGATATTCGACTGACAGCCTCTTAGCTCGCACACACACACACACACACACACACACACACACACACACACACACACACACACACACACACACGATTGAGTGTGTTGTTTGTTTTTTCCAGTCGCTGATTGATTACCGATCAGTGACCTTCATCAGTGCAGCGGGACGTGAAGTCATGTGACCTCCTGATGTAGGAACTTAACGAATCTAAAGCATCAGTTTTCACTGCTACAGGTTCAGTGGAGGCTTTTCTTTTGGGGTTGATTCTTTGTTTCTGGTCTGAAAATAATCTTTAGAATGATTAACAAGATAAGGAATGAATACATATTTATATAATATAATATAATATAATATAATATAATATAATATAACATAACATAACATAACATAACATAATATAACATAATATAACATAATATAATATAACATAACATAATATAATATAATATAACATAACATAACATAACATAACATAACATAACATAACATAGTATAGTATAATATAATATAATATAATATAATATAATATAATATAATATAATATAATATAATATAATATAATATAACATAACATAACATAACATAACATAATATAAATATAAAGTATAGTATAGTATAGTATAATATAATATAATATAATATAATATAATATAATATAATATAATATAATATAATATAATATAATATAATATAATATAATATAATATAATATAGTATAATATAATATAATATAATATAATATAATATAATGTAATATAATATAATATAATATAATATAATATAATATAATATAATATAATATAATATAATATAATATAATATTATATTATATTATATTATATTATATAATATAATGTAATATAACATAATTTAACATAACATAACATAACATAACATAATTTTTTTTTTTATATTTTAATTTTAGAATCCCTTATTAGTAACAAACACAAGGGGAAATATAATATAATATAATATAACATAACATAACATAACATAACATAACATAACATAACATAACATAATATAATATAATATAATATAATATAATATAATATAATATAATGTAATATAATATAATATAATATAATATAACATAATATAACATAACATAACATAACATAACATAACATAACATAACATAACATAACATAACATAACATAACATAACATAGTATAATATAATATAATATAATATAATATAATATAATATAATATAATATAATATAATATAATATAATATAATATAATATAA